>JAHLJT010004536.1:0-30210 GCA_031308135.1 Acheta domesticus
CGATAGCCGCTCGCCACTGCTCCGTCGACACCATCCTGCAGCAGGTAGAGCGCTTAAGGAAAACACGTCCGCTCGGCTCTGCGCCTGACGAGAGACTGTGATTATGGCTGTGAGAGATAATTATCGTGGCATTAGTATTTTACCAGCGCTAAGCAAATTGTTCTGTAAAATTCTTAACGTTCGACTGAGCGACTGAGCGGAAAAGTATAGTAAAATTTCAAAAATGCAAGCAGGTTTTAGGAAAGGCTACGCGACCACCGACAATATCTTTGTGTTAGATACACCAGTAAAACAGGCGCTTTCACGTAAACGAGGCCATTTATATTGCAGTTTTGTGGATTTCGAAAAGGCGTTTGATTCAATCAACAGAGAATCGTTATGGCGAAAAATAAATGAACTAGGCATCTCAAGTAAAGTTTTAACGGTGTTACAGAGTATGTACAGAGAAGTAAATTTCTGCGTTAAGTGCGGTGACGGAAGTACAACGCAAAAAATAAAATCAACAGTAGGGGTAAGACAGGGTTGTCCTCTTTCACCTCTGTTGTTTATCTTGTATATAAATGATTTATTGACATGGGTACAGGAAACCGACACATCTGCACCGACAATTGATGGCCTGAAAATTCCCGAATTACTTTATGCGGACGATTTAGTTCTATGCTCAGAAACGATTGAGGGATTACAGTCGAGTTTAAACACCCTAGAAAGATATAGTGTCGAATGGGGACTAAAAGTAAATATTCAAAAAACGAAAATTGTTGTCTTCAAGAATGGGTTTATTTGGGGTAACAAAGAGAAATGGTATTACGCACAGGAGGAACTCGACCGTGTTAAAACTTTTACTTATCTTGGTGCAAAATTCTCTATGAACGGGGGATGGAATAAATACATAGTTGCGGCTCATAGTAAAGGAAGAATTGCTCTCAAAGAAATCGGTTGCGTAATGCGTAGAGTACCGGAATTGCCTTTAAAGGTGTCCGACACAATGTTTAAATCGCTAGTGCTCCCAGCAATGAATTACGGGGCGGAAATCTGGGGAGTGGACAGAATAGACAGATTAGAAAGCATCGAAACAGATTATTATAAATTAATTCTCGGAGTCTCTAGATTCGCAGCTAATGCCGGCGTCTTAAGAGAAGTAGGTAGTGTAGGAATTTGGAAAGATTTAAAAATGAAAGCCATTAAGTTTTGGATTAGATTAGCACGTGAAGAGTCTGACACGCTTATTCGCAGGTGCTTTAGAGCGCAACTACAGGAAAACGATCAGCGCTATTGGCCGTACAAAGTGAAACGGGTACTAGAACGCGCAGGTTTGGGAGACGTTTCTCCTGAAATGATTGAGAATAGGGGAACACGGGAGATACAACAGTTAATTTCAGATCGACTTTCGGATATTAAAAGGCAAGATATTTTGGCAGCATCGGCAGAAAAATGTTCGTTAGTGGTACAAACTCACACGAGTCCTGTATGGGGATGCGAAAGTTACGTACGCACACTCAAAAGGGATGCAAGAGGGGGATACGCTTGGTTTAGGGTAGGAGGGTGGATGCAACGTAGAATGAAGGATTCGAACGACAATGGAATATGTGTACTTTGCGGTGATAGAGAAGATTGGATCCACATCCTGTTAAATTGCTGCGCTACAGAAACTTGGAGAGGAAAATGGATGGGAATGGGGAACTATTGCTTCCAATTCAGAAACATAACGCTCGCTCAAAACATATTAGCTGATAATAGATCTCACTTCATGAAAGAATTAGGAACATTTTTAGGAAAGGTTCGAACTGTCAGGGAAACGGTAATCAGGGAATGGGAAAACAGCACTGGTTAGTAGTACGAGCGGAGCCTAGACCGGAGATGAAATAATTAATTCAATAAGCAAGAGATAATTAAGTTAACTAGAAAGGTAATCAGTAATACTAATCATTAATAATAAGTAGTAAGTTAGTAATAATTAAATTAGTCAGTATGCGATAATTAAGTTAATTAGTAGAAAATTGTTCGAAGAGGCGGTGGTGCGGGCGATCTTCTGTGGCGGTGTTTGATTTCAGAAGTAAGAATGGGCAGAAAATTAACTGTTATGCAAAAATACGCAAACTATTTCTGTTTAGATAGATAAATCCAAATTCTAAATTGAATATACAGTGAGAAAATGCCAACTTTTACCGCGATCGAACGAGAAATCATCCCTGAAAGGCATTTTCACAAAAAAGGGGCAAAATCTGCCGGCCAATATACGATTAAGTTTTTCGTGAATTTCTGGAATACTAGCAATGTTAAGTTGGCTGTCCGGGTGACGCCGCGTCCATGGCAAAGGTGCCGACGTTTCGGTCGCCATTCTGCGACCTTCCTCAGGGCGTAATGCTTCCTCAGGGCATTACGCCCTGAGGAAGGTCGCAGAATGGCGACCGAAACGTCGGCACCTTTGCCATGGACGCGGCGTCACCCGGACAGCCAACTTAATATTGACTCCGGCCGCGGAAGCCTACGCTCTCATACTAGCAATGTGTTTAAAAAATTGCTTTCACCAGTGAATTCACCACGAAATTTCGAGCTAGGTCGCAGATTTTCAGAAGATATGAGTTCCCTGTGGAAATCGACAATTTTCAAAAATCCATGGATGGTGGAATTTTCGCTTTTTTGGCTTGAACCAATGAATGAGGAGAAAATGCCTTTTTTCTACAAAATTACTCCTATTCCTATTCAGATAGTTAGACACGAATTCAAAGTTTAATATAAATAATAGTAAAAAATGCCATTATTTACAGCATTTCGACGTGAAATAAGCACTCGGACGCATCATAAAAAATGGGGCCAAAAGTGGTCGTTTCAGTTTTTAGCGATTTTCTGGAAAACTAACAAGCTGTCGGCAAAATGTTGATCACCAGTGAACTCTCCACAAAACTCCGGGCTGGGACCAATGTTTTCAGAGGATTCGAGATTCCGTCCAAAATCGCCGACTTACGTAATTATGGATCGACGAAATTTCGCGTTTTGGGCTTGCACAAAAGAATGGACAGAAAATGGATTTTTCTGCAAAATTATGCAAACTATTTCTATTCAGGAAGAAAAAAATTTGATTTCAAAATTTAATTCATTGTTAAAATTTCCATTATTAAACGCATTTGGACGGGTTATGAGCCCAGAGACGCATTTTAAAAAATGGCCAAAAGTGTCGGTTCAGTTTTTCTCGAATATCTAGACAACTAACAATCTGTTCGGAAAATGTTTATCACCAATGAACTCCCCATGCAAATCCGGGCTGGGACGTTCATTTTCAGAGAATTGAAATTCCGTCCAAAATCTCCAAATTTCGTCGATCGACGAAATTTCGCCATTTTGGCATGCACAAATGAATGGGCAGAAAATGCACTTTTCTACTAAATTATGCAAACTATTTCTATTCAGGAAGAAAATTACGATTTCAAAGTTTAAGATAAAGAGTTAAAAAATTCCATTATTTTTCCGCATTTGGACGAGAAATGTGCCCTGAAACGCATTTTTAAAAATTGGCCAAAAGTGGCCAATTGCGTCTTTCGCGAATTTCTGATAAAGAAACAATCTGTTTGGAAAATATTTATCACCAGTGAACTCTCCATGCAATTCCTGGCTAAGACGTTGATTTTCAGAAGATTCGAGATTCCTTCCAAAATCGCCAATATCAATTTTGAAGAAAATCGACAGAACGGTTTAGGCGCTAGCGTTGACCACAGACGGACAGATGGACGGAATGCCGTCAATCGATTTTGAAGTATGAAGAAGCAACAAATCATGGATTTTGACTACACCACGAGATAGAGGATTTTTTTCCTTAACTTAGCAACAGATTTTATCCACTTTTCTGACACCAGACCCCTGCTATAAGAAATTTTCTGGCAAAAATTCTCCATTTTCCATCGCACGATTACATAGCTTTCTCTTCTTACGAAGAATTCGTAAGGCGAGAAAGTAATAACCATTTTTGGAACCATTGGGGATATGTAAGCTCATCGCATGCCTTCTGGTTATATTGTATTACAATTTAGGGTTAAAATGCTCATAATTTTACTTAAAGTGGTTCATACAGATATATACTAGACAACTGTTCATTTGACATGTCATACTCTTCAGAAATCGAATAACAGACTTGAAAAATTGTTTACAAAACGCAGTTAGGGAAAAACAGACAAGTCCTGTCTATTTATCTATATTGAATCTATTCGTGAGTAGAAGTACTTCAAATGATTTTCAATAAAGTATCTACACTCTTCAATTTTTTTTTCCTGCAACATCACATTCATCAAATTAAAATTCCCCTCGGGGGATCGAACTCGGTACCTTCCTTATTGAAGAGCTCAACCCGAAGTTGCATTAACCAATCGCGATACGAAACCGACTTGCAGGACAACTTCTTATATTTCAGTCAAAACGTACTTGTATCAGTTCTATCATTACGATGCCGGTAATTGTCAACATGCGAAAAACTTGTCTTTCAAAAAACATGACCAAGAAAGGCAGCGGTGAACTGTTTACTCCACATAATTTATCGGATGATCGGCATTTGGAAAATAACTACTGCGAGAAAGTATGTGCCATTTATAGCACCACTAGTTTATTTATATATTTACCTTCCCTTCATACACACGTGCAGAAAATTTAAAGAAAAAATTTGGAGCGGTTTTTGAGATAATTTTTTTTTGTAAATTTGAATCGCAATTTACGCAAAAACTATTCGTTTCTCCAAAAAATGGTACATGACCTTATTTGAAGTGCTTATTTTGTACAACCGACTTTGTCTGAGGCGAAAATCTCTATCTTCAATTTTGCCATTTTAAAACAGTTTTTTGCAATTTCGAAAAATAGGGCCTATCAACGAAAATGATGCCTACGTCATTCCCTTCAACGTTCTTCGCACTATTGAACATCAAAATATAATCAAAAACTTTGGAGCCATTTCTTTTTAATTCATAAAATCTCAAAATGGGCTTCATGTAAAGTATCCTCAAATACTAAGATATCGGTTTCAAATTCAAGAGGCCCTGAGACGAGTCAAATCCATCGGGGAATATCAATTTTGAAGAAAATCGATCGAACTGTTTAGGCGCTAGCGTTGACCACAGACGGACAGACGGACGGAATGCCGTCAATTGATTTTGAAGTATGAAGAAGCAACAAATCATGGATTTTGACTACACCACGAGATAGAGGATTTTTTTCTTAATTTAGCAACAGATTTTATCACTTTTCTGTCACCCAACCCCTGCTATAAGAGATTTTCTGGCGAAAATTCTCCGTTTTCTGCCGCACGATTACATAACTTTCTCTTCTTACGAAGAATTCGTAAGTCGAGAAAGTAAAAAACAGTTTAAAACTGTGTGTGACGAGCTATGGGGAAAAGTGAAATGTGGCATTTCTCACACATATTTCGATTTTCACTTACCATTATCATGCCCAGTTAAACCAAACATTTTACTGAATTCAATGCCACATGTGAATGTGATAAATTTTGGGAATAAATTGTGACTACCCTTCGTCTTCGGTTGGGCGCCTCGGACGGGTAGCCGGCTCGCTCAGTCGATAGACAGTCTTGCCTGAAATGGCGATGATGGAGGAAGCTGGCGGTCGGGGTCAAATGAGAAGCATTGCATTCATATAACAACATGGGGGATTTATTCAGTAAGAAATCACGAATGAACTGGTACCAATCATGTCGGCGAGCATGCTCCCCTTTACCCAAATCAAAAAAAAATGTCATGCACACACACAAGTTAAAATTAAGAAATACAAATTAATACAATTACAATGACAAAGGTTTTTTCCTTGCGCAAATTCCCTCTTTGCGGCCAAGCGCGGCCGGGGAACCTCTCTTCGTCGCCCGGTCGAAAGGTAATTATCAAAAATTGTTCGCCACACAGTTTATGACTTTCGACCACGGGCGCACCACAAAAGCAAAATAAATACTGCCTCCGCAAGGCGGCTTGCACAACCCACCAAAGTTGAATAACCTCAGGCCGTCAGCTGGCTGCGAGGGTCGTCACGGACGGTGAGGCGCCGCCCCGGGTGGGGTGCGCAGGACTGAACCAGGTATGCAGCGAGGGGTTGCTGGGGCTGGCCCAACACACAGCGCCGTCCGCTCAATGTTGTGAATGATTAGGTAATGTTTGCTCGAATGAATGATCTCCTCACTCTCGATCTATCACACTGTATTTTGGAGATCGAAGCGAGTTCGTGAATCATCTGATAATCTCACGAAAGAAAAAAAAAATCCCGAATTCGAGCACAAGTCGGATATTAAAACGGCACAATTCACTGTCAATTGTCCGTCACACAGCCCCGCGGTCTACAATTGTTAAAGGGGACTTGCACAAATTCTCCCAAGAAAACTCAATGTTTTTTATATAAGTCCATCCAATACGAGCCGAACTCTGGCTCCGGCACCTAGTGCCACCACAAAGGCAACTTGTCCCCCCATGACCGCTACTCGCGTCCTACCCCGAACGCAACTCTTTCGCTTCTCCCCCCGCGTCGCCTGCTTCGAAGTCCCTCGAAGCTTCTTTCCCCCACCAAAATTATCCCCAAGATTCTGGAACCTTCCAGAACATTGCCTAATTCCGGCGGCTATTGGCGCAAGGGTAGTGCGTCTCAAACTATTTCTGCCCAATCATCGAGTGTTTTTGAGGCCGAGAAATGAGAGAGAAGCTGGCTATCGCTCCCTCTCGCTTCAATTTTGCGTCAAATAGGGGCAGTTATTAATGGCTGGGGGTGTGAGGGGCTGGAAATCTCAAGGGAGGCTGGGGGGGGGGGGCTTTGAGCGTCGCGGAAAAATACCGGGGGTGCCGTGCGCACGAAACGACCACCCAAGCTCCGGGACACGTGGCCGTGACAGATTCAAAAGGGGCGAAGGGGGGCGGCGAGCAGCCGCCGCCGTCCTGGCGCCGTCGGCTGACCCTCAGACAGGCGTAGCCCGGGAGTAATTCTTAGGCGCGCAATTAACCGTATTATATTCCGTATCACTACAAAATCTGAAAATAACGAAAAATTCCATTTTCAAAAAAATTCCCGTTTTTTCCCGGTTCTTCCAGCTTTTTTCAAATTCACGGATTTCAAGGATTCCATGTTCGCTGGCCACCCTGTTATTGAACGCATTGGCTTTTGCCCTATCGTCAATAATGGTGTTGCCATTTTCGCGAACAACTGGAATATCCTCTTTATTTGTCTTTTTTCTACGAACATATTTATT
Organism: Acheta domesticus; assembly: GCA_031308135.1. Classification (NCBI taxonomy): domain Eukaryota; kingdom Metazoa; phylum Arthropoda; class Insecta; order Orthoptera; family Gryllidae; genus Acheta; species Acheta domesticus. Next base: position 7,220 of record JAHLJT010004536.1, read on the forward strand.
AAATCCTGTCCAGTTAATTCCCTTCCCTTCTAGAATATTCTTTAAATATGCCTACTGAGCAATTTTCTTTTCTCGCTCCAATTTTTTCGAACGGTGTCGAAAAATATTCACTAGCTCGCTACTGCGCTTCCTATTCTTAAATGTAATTCTTCCTATTCTTAAATGCATTATTAAATGCAATGGCTCGTAATTGTCTTCATTCGCCTATTTTTTGCATTGTAGTATTCTGGATAAGGATTGTTTTCTAGAATTTTGCAAGGAACGAACTTTTGCGAAGCTTCGTAAAATATCTTTGAACGCGCCCCATATTTCTTCCATACCTCCCTCTCATAAAGCGGTTGTATTGTTCTCTAAAGCAACCTTGAAGCCCGCCTACATTTGCTTTCTTGTTTCTTGTACTTTTGTTCCTATCGTCATGCCTTTCCTTGGAATATTTTCGTCTAATTCAAGAACAGCTTTGTGATAGCTAATGCTCTCAACAACTTCACATATGAACTGTTATTTCGGTCTAATTAAGTTAATTAAGTAAACATCCGAAACAGCATCCTGCCGCGTCCCGCTCCGAACTACCCGAGTAAATCCCCGGTCCCAAACCAGACTTGCCTTCGCTTGGACTTGCCTTCGCTCACGGTTCCCTCCCAGTTTGCACTAAAGTCACCTCCAATAACAATACAATAGCCAATCTCGTTTCCCGTTCTCTGAATGATGTCATCAAAGATGTATCCGAAGCTCGGATGTCTGTAGCATGCAATAAGGTCTAATATGGTTCCTGAAGTAGTAATTTCTATTCCTATCATTTCAAACTCTATACTGACCCAATCTAATCTAAAGTATCAGATAGCGCAACAAATCAAAGAAAACATAAGTGGATTTCGAAAATCGGTAGCGACACTGAAATTTAAGATCCCGAAATCTCTCTCCAAGAGTTCGTGCATCCCGCCATCGCTGCTCCTCCGCTTCCTCCATCTCTTCCGCGAATTCAAGCACTTCCTCAGCCATTGCACTAAGGTGAAGTCGCATATTTTGAAATCATAAGAACGGGACGTTTTAATTTTTAAGAAAAATAAAAACGATAAGAGCAGCTAAGAACGATAAAAGCAGCAAAAGAGGACGTTAAACAATAATTTATCACAAATATTTAGGTTTGCAAATGAAGATTAAATAAATGAATCAATACATAAATACGTAGAATTTTCATGATGTATTCAATTAATGCCAACCTAAGAATCCCTTAGGAAGTGTCATTGAAAATTTAAAAAATTGCATTTGTTTAATTTGCACTTTCATTACGAAGTAGGTCAGTGTTTCTTAATGAAAATTGAACAGAAACTCTCAAAAGCAGATCGGTTTATTGAATTTCTCCACAACTTGAATGACGATATTGTTAGCGACAAAGCATATAGAAGTGGAGATGAAGCCATAGCTGCATTTTCTCTTCCTAGAAACCACAACCGACTCTAAACACACTTGTTACGTGGCACAAGAACATAATATCCTCTCGCACTTACTTTTTAACAAATGCGGAGCAAACGGAATATGTACGATATTAATATTGTGAACGGCATTTTACGCTGACAAGTCTTGACAAAAATGGGACATTATGGCGTACCATTTTCCTCCCAAAAGCCAAACACACAGGAGCTCAAAATAAGGGACTGAGCGGATTAAAAAAGGACGTTACATTTTACCGAACGGAAGAGACAGGCAAATACACGAAACGTGTTGCCGTGTGCAAAAAAGAGTAGTCCGAAAGAATTAGCAATAATTCGTCGTCTTTCCGATAGAGTAGTCCAAAATGTATGCTCGGTTGCCGTGAATCACGAAGATAGTACAAGTCGGTGTAAAAGAGAGATATACGTCAACACAACAACGTACTGAGGGCTTGGCACAACCGAACCCAGGCTGGGGACTGCTGCCAGCCGAGAGCTTGCTAGGGTCCTGCTACTCCACTAATACACTTTTAGATTGTTATTACCAGTTAAGGTGTTCAACACCTACCATTTACATTACAGTGTCCTGGCCATTACATTAGTTTTCACAATTTGTTCAACATGTTTTAATTCTCTTTACATTACAGTGTCTTGGAGCCAGTAAACAGTAAAATAAAGTTATTTTCATTCAAAAATCGTCTCCTATATTATTTCAGTAGTAAACTTTTGGGTTCCGGCTCTCACACGCAACCAATGTTTATAAATAAGGTCTCTAAAGAAAGAGAATTTCACGGAGACTTGACGAATTCCACTTTGACTTTAAAAATATGGATGATTTCTTTAAAAAAATATTCATCTAAAATGCAACCCGTATCATAAGTCAACCTACATTGGCAAATAACTCATAAACAAATCGTTTTAGAGCCTTAAAAAGTAAAATTTTGAGGCCAAAGGCCTCAAAGAAGCGTTTTTCACATCATAATCTACAAGATGAGACATTTTCCGATCCATTCAATTAACTTTTCGGTTCCACGCTTCAATACCATCAAGGCCACTTCAATATTTCAGCCCTTCCTGCTGGTAGCAATTTTTATGGCGACACGCTTAGAAGGCTTAGATTTGACAATCTTTTTTTACGCTTTCTGTTAACAACGGAGTTTGTGCAGTCTGACAAGGTTTATTTGCATAATCATTAATTCAAGATTTGCTCTCCAGCAACAACTAGAAGTACTATTATAGTTGCTTTATACCTATACCTATGAAGACTGTTTCTTATGCGTGTAGTGAAACTATTCAATTAACGTTTTTTCATGGTCTATAAGTGCTGTGTACTTAATTGTGGAGAGATGTGGGTGTTCAGTGAAGAGTGAAGACAGTGTTTGTGTTTTACCTGTACCAATATTTTCGTTATCATTCGATGAAATTTTCAAATCAACGGGTTCAGACACGTAGCTTTCTCAAAAGTAAAAAGCTAATAATTTTGTGACTATCACGAAAAATTAAAACCTAACTGAGAAAGAATATTGAATAATTACTTCAAATGTCTTTAAGTAAGTGTTGGGAATTGTTCCAATCAAATTCTCCATGACATGGAATAAATATTTATTGAAAATTTCTTTTACACATGAATTCCATTGTTTTTTATCTTATTTATAATTGTGTTAGTACATTGCAAGTCACCTTTATAGATCTTAAACGTTTCGTTAACTACTTTCCCTCTTAGAAGTATAGAAGAATTAGAAGAATAGTAAATCTAAATATACTTAATACATTAATTAGAAAAAATAATAAATTACAATATACATTGATTTGAAGAAAAGTAATCTAGGATAATACAAAAATGACAAAATTAAGTAACAAAACTTATACAATGAGAATAAATATTGTGTAATGTTAAGTAGTGACACAGTAGCTACAACAATATGGTAACATAATCTAATTGATAATTATAAGAACAAAGATTAGAATATTTTCAATTTCTGTATCAGTTACAATCAAATAAATGTTATTTTATAAGATGTCCAGCGAAAAGAAAATTTAAAATTTACACATATCACAGACAAAAGAAATTTAATTTTAAGACAAAAGATAGTAGCAGATAAGCATTACACACTTTCTAATGATTAAAAATAAAAATAACCGTCGATTTCTTGGGAATGAGAGTTCAGTTAATTTAAAAATCCGTTAAGTACAAACTAAATTATAGATCGTGTTTTTGAAGGAGACCTTTAAAGGCTTAGTGATTTCCCGCAAATCAATATAAATTTTTGTTTAGATGCTAAACAATTTCTTATCTTGTGTGCACATATTCAATATGGTTAGTTATTAATATTGTTTTCATTCTTTGTCATTTACTTTATCATGTTCTCCAGGAAAAGCGGATTTGAGCACTCTTTACCAAGAAATCGACAAAAATATAAAGGAGACAGTAAAAGTGAAATTAATTACTAATACATCTAGTTAAAAATAGTTTTCATCAATAATTTGAAATATTACACTACAATCAGTACTTAGTAAGTTTGAGTTTTGTAAATTGTATGGCAAAAATATTAGAGGCTAATCTTACATGCCTTGGAAAATAATAGAGCTTTTAATTGCTTCTTAAAAGAATTGACAGAAGGAGTATGTTTAATGTTCTTTGGGAGGCAGTTCCAAGCTCTCGTTACGCCTACGGTAAATGACTTGTTATAATAATTAGAATTATGTTTTGGTATTTGTAATAATAATGATTTATCGAGTCTAGCGGATATAAGAGGCCTGAACCGACTTGTTATATGCGGTATATGTTTTGTTTTTAGTAATTTGAATAGAAGAGATAGACAATGAAGCATCCGCCTGTCGCTTAGCCGCAATATTTGATTACATTCAAACATGTTCGATATGTGATCGTATTTTTTTAGATTGTAAATAAAACGAATACATGCATTTTGAGCTCTTTGTAACCGTGTGGCAAGTGCTAAGTTTAAATCGTTATACACAACGTCGCAATAATCGAAGTGCGGAAAGACGAGGGATTCTATTGCAATTTTTTTAATATTGACTGGTAAAAACTTTCCAACAATCCTAAGAGAACCAATTCGTGAATAGACTAACTTTGTAACTTTATTTACATGAGAATCCCAGTTGAAGTTATTGTTAAGAATTACTCCTAAGTTTTTGACTTCAGAACAATATGGTACAATGATTTTTTCAAGAATAACATTTTCTATACTAAGGTTATCAACTCGTGATTGAACTTTTTTTGAACAAATTAACATGGTCTGTGATTTAGCAGGATTCAAGGAAAGGCCGTTTAATTTTGTCCAATTCAGCAAGGTTTCCAGGTCCTTATTGGTTCTATCTACTAATTGTTTCAGTGCAGAGGGTCTTCCGCTAATATAAATTTGTAGATCGTCAGCATACATATGATGTTTACAGAAACTAATGGAATTTGGCAAGTCATTTACGTATATTAGGAAAAACAATGGCCCGAGAATGGATCCTTGGGGGACACCCTTTGTCATTGTTTCTGTCACTGAGAAATCCTCCCCGACACTAATAAATTGCTGACGGTTCCTAAGGTAATCTTCTATCCACCGCGTCGTGGTTAACGAAAAGTTTAAGTTCCTGCATTTTGTGAGTAAAAGGTCATGGTCAACAGAATCAAAGGCTTTGCTGAAATCTAATAGCGTTAATACAGTTGTTTCCCCATCATCCAGGGCTTTCCTCAGGTCTTCGGTAACTTCAAGTAATGCGGTTTGTGTACTTCTACCTGGCCTGAAACCTGACTGGTACGGATTTAATAATCCATACTCTGCTAAGTATGAGTAGATTTGCCTATGAATAACTTTTTCGAGGATTTTTGATAGTGTCGGCAAAATACTTATAGGCCGGAAATCGTTGGGAGACGAAGGGCTTTGGGACTTCGGAAGAGGATGAACTTTGGCTAATCTCCATGCTTTTGGGAAACAAGACGTAGTTAGTGAATAATTAATAATGTGAGTAATAACGGGAAGAGCTACATCTGCAATAAGTTTCCACTGTCTAGCATTAATTCCGTCAGAACCGTTTGCATTTGATTTTAAACTCCCTAAAACTTTACGAACCTCTCTATTGTCAACACATTTAAAGTACAGTTGGTCTCTGAGGTCATCTATACTGATGCTCGAATACTCTAATAAAGCGTTTGCTTTCAGCACTGGATCAAATGAAGGAGCCGCATTTAAGAAATGTTTATTCAATTCGTTCAATGGTATATCTATGATTGGAGTTGTTGATCTATCCTTGCCCACACCAATATTTCTAAGACTGTTCCAGATTTGTTTAGAATCAGTTTGTGCTTTAAACAATGTGTTGTAGTATCGCAACTTAGCATTTCGTATTTTTTGATTAACTATATTACGCAATTTTGTATATTCAAGTTTGAGAATGGCCGTTTTTTCTCGTCTGTATCGTTTCTGAACTAGGTCGCGATGCTTCATGCAAGCCCGAATTTCATCATTCAACCATGGTGCTGCCGGACGCGTAACTCTGGATGTTTTTAGCGGAGCATGTTTAGCGAATAAATCCCTTACAATATTATTTAACACATTAACTTTGTCGTCAATAGACATCTGTTGGTACACTAATTGCCACGGCGCACGGATGCTGTCGGAAAGAAAAGTAACTGCATTGAAATGTTTGTAGTCACGGTACGAAATAATTTTTGGCTTGTACTTAGGGCAGTTCATTGAATATGACAAGTACAACAAATCATGCCTGGGTATTCCAGGAACCGGAATCTGTCCGTAAACTATTGCCTTGTCAGGCTCCGAAACAATGACATGATCAATCCAACTTTCACTATTTGAGGAATAATGAGTTGGATTTAATTTGAGAATATGCAAATTCAAAGATTCAAAAGTTTTCACGAAATTACGTACGGTGTGATTGTCTGTATTTACTAAATTGCAATTAAAGTCCCCCATGATGATGACGTTATCGTAATGACTAATAACAGCGGAAAGGTGTTCTTCCAGCACTTTTAATGTTCCGGTTTTCGGTGGCCAATACACTACTATAGCTAGGCAACGTTTTAGACCTATCCTAATTTCTACAAATAAAAATTCCAAACCAGTCGACTCTGCAGCGGATGAATGTACAACTTTGTGTTTTAAATCATTCCGTATATACATGGCTACACCACCACCCGATTTATTAGTGCCTTTCTCAGTAAGAATATTACGATCTTGACGTACTATTGTATAACCTGGTATCGCGACGACGTTGGATGAAATAGATGGTTTCAACCACGATTCGCTAATCATTATTATATGAACGTTTATTTCCGAAAATATTGCAAGAATTCCATCATGGTGTTTGCACAATAACTGTGCATTTATGTGCACTGTATTCAGACGACGAGGAAAAATGGCCAAAGTCTCTTTCAATTTCTCGAGGGTTGTGGGATTTCCGCTCCCAGGTAGCGAGGAGCTTAGCGGGGTCCTGGCAGGCGAGGGGCCACAAGCATTGGAATGTGGTTTCTGCAACGAAAGTGCTTGCAATATTCTCTTTTCCTAGGAAGTTAGAAAGCTCAAACTTACTCAGTACATTTCCTACTGTGTTGAAAAATATTTTTTACAATAAAATAGAGGACTTTAACAACTTAATATAAAAAACAAACAAGGTATGAAGTTAATTTAATTTGTGGCAGGTTGACTATTACATAATTTCAAAAAATCTGCATCACAGTTTATTCTAATTTTGAAATTTTTATCTTTAACTATAATTGTGCCATCTTGGGTCCATACATTTTTTAGACCAAACTTATCGACACATTTTCGTAAGAGTTCTACTCTTTTTTTAGTCAAATCTTCCCTTACAGTAATTTTAGTATTAATTAGAAGTCTCTTTGCATGAAAGACCTCGGCACGTTTTCTGTGTGGCGTCTTGGCCTGTGCCAAGAGAAGAAAATATTCCACAGATGCGAACGTTTGTAAATACTTATTTATTCCGTAAACTCCGACACCAGAATAACTATTTACATATTTACAATTGGGCGGAAGGACCGTCCCGTTCCAGAAGGAAATACTCCGGCCACCACGACCGCTAACTTATCCTCACGACACATGAGCGCCGGCCCCTTACTCGTCCTACTCGAGCTATACCCGCCGCGCACCCACACACGCACGACTCGCTGCGACCGGACCTGTGAGAAAATGGAGAACGAGACGCTTGCTCTCGTTGCTTATATACCCGCTGGGCTCGTCTGACGGAACTACGTCACATAGCCGCATCCGCCAGCCGAATTCTAACCCCAGCTTCCTTTCGGGGTTCTCAACTCTGGCGCCATGACAACGCGCGTCACAACCGCCACCCTAGGAATGTCTCACCCCCGACTTGCCTGCTGGATTTCCCCGTCTTCCAAAAATACCCCTTTTGTTCTGCGAGGCGTCAGCTCGACGCGCCCGCCGTTTCCTTTCGTCCCTGTGTGCAATTCAGTTCTCTGAATGCGCGCTGAATTTACTATTGGGCGTCTCATATGACGCCACAAACTCCTCTATACCCTCCCCTGGAATTTTCGTCGCAGTTGCAACCAACACAGAAGGAAAATTCCACAAGTGTGAAAATCCTAGGCCGTTCGGCTCACAGTATATACAACTGCGCCTAACCTAGCTAATACAGAATTAAATGAAACAAACAATAAAGGCCCTACTAACCTACCCCATTAACGTTTTCCCCTATTCTATCTTGCACTAATAATATTGACAACTTTATATACCTTTATACCAATTTAAGAATTTTTTCCTACGGTGTGGTGACCTCCAATACCATATTTTGTTCCTTCTTTTAACTTACAATAAATCTGAATAATGTTTTTGATTATACACAATACCATCACCCCCAAATAACACATAACATATCACCAAATACATTTAAAACAGATACAAAACATTTAACTCATAACATATACATACCATATCACCAAATACAACATTTAAAACAGATACAAAACATTTAAACTGATAACATATACATTTCCGTACATTGAAACTGAAACATTGGATACAAAAGTTCAAGATATTTGCTTGAAGCTGTTCTTCTCGGAAAATGTTTTGCTCCGTCTTGACACAACACAACAAACATCAAATACTCATGCTTCATTTTGTTGCACTATTGGTTTTTCACTGTTTTTCGATGTTCTCGGCACACGCGTATCGGTTTCGCCGGGTGTAGTGTGCCCCTCTGCAACCTCGGACACTGTCTGGCGCTCATTCTCAAACACTCTACTAAGTACATCTGCATTTACATTTAATGCCCCCTTCCTATGTTTTATAACAATATTAAGGTGCTGAATCGCCAGAGACCACCGAAGTAACCTGGGATTGTTCCCTGCATTTTGCTGTAACCATACCAACGGGTTATGATCCGTTTCAATTTTTAATAAAACATTTCCATCTAAATAATAACGTAACTTTCCTAAACCCCAAATTATAGCAGCACACTCTTTCTCAATGGTACTCCATTTTAATTCCCCATCAGAAAACTTTTTGCTAAGAAAGAGAATCGGATTCTCATTCCCTTCCTGATCTAATTGTGATAACACAATTGCAGCTCCCCTAAGTGCCGCATCACATTGCAATAAAAATGGCTTGCTAAAATCAGGTGCATGATTAACTGCCCCCTGACACAGTGCGTCGCGAAGCTGTATAAAAGAATTTTCACAGTCTTCCGACCACCGAATTTTCCCTTGCCTGTTCGTGCCCCGCAATAAATCAGTGAGAGCAGCTGATTTCTCAGAAAAATTCCTAACGAATCTTTTATAATAAGATATTAGGCCCAAGAATTTCCGGATTTCCTTTTTTGTGGTAGGCCGGGGATATTCTTTTATTATTTGGACTTTGGCTTCATTTGGTCTCATCAGACCACTGCCAATCTCGTATCCCAGAAAGGTAACGGATTTCCTGGCAAACTTACATTTAGCCGGTTGCACATGTAAATTGACCTCACGTAATTTCTGAAAGACAATGCGGAGATGTTTACAATGGTCATCCCAATTATCGCTGAAAATCGCAATATCGTCCATGTATGGCACAGCGAACTCCGCGCAATCTTTTAATAATGCCTCCATGAGCTTGCAACAGACATATGGCGCATTTTTTATGCCGAATGGCATCCTGAGGGATTTATAAGACCCAAATTTTGTTGTGAAGGTGGCATACCGTTGAGCTCTTTCACTCATCTGAACTTGCCAAAATCATTTACATAAATCCGTAGTAGTTATTATTTTGGCCCTCGCAACGGTTTCAATACGCTCGGCTAAACTCGGAAGCGGAAAATATTCAGTTCGAATAGCCTGGTTTAACTTCCGGTAATCTATGCAACAACGAGGTTTCTTGCCCGGAGCTTCCACTAAGATTATAGGAGATGTGAAATCAGAATCTGAAGGCTCAATGATACCATCCTTTAACATTTTCATGATTTCATCCTGGAGGATTTTTGTTTGGCGAGGCGACGTGCGATACGGCGCACTCCTAACCCTAACATTTTCATCCAGCAGCTCAATGTCCATTTGAACAGCTTGAGTGAGCCCTGGCTTATCCGAAAAGATATCCCTAAACTCTATCACTATTTCTCTCAGCCGTTCACATCCTTCCGGTTCCATTTCCGTGCCTGAGAGCATGGCATCAACATCAAACTCCTCCGGTCCTAACCTTAGGGCATATTTCTCTATTCCGTCCTCCATACAATCCCCTAATTGCTCCTGATCAATAATAAAATTCACATACTCAGTTCTCTGTACATATGCCTTAATCATATTTACATGATACACTTTGCCCGTACTTTTATTCGGCAATTGAATAACATAATTGGTGTCCGACACCTTCTCAACAATCTCTCCCGGTCCTATCCATTGTACCGATAGTTTCCGTGCTTTGTTCGGAGCAAACACTAGTACTTTGTCTCCTACATTAAAGGTGCGTCTCACAGCCTTCTTATCGTACCAGGTTTTTCTTTTCACCTGAAGTGCCGACAATCTCTCATGAGCAGAGTCTCGAATTTCCTTTAATCTATTTACTAGTTGAAAAACATACTCTGTCACTTCACTACCTTCAGTCTCGATACCAGAGATATTTTCATACATTAAAGTAATCGGCGTTCTTAAATTTCTCCCGAATACCAATTCCGCAGGCGAGAATCCAAAACTCTCATGGAAACTCGTTCTTAAAGCAAACAGTATGGCCGGAATCTGCTTCTCCCAGTCGGTTCCTGACTCTAGACATAAAACTTTAAATAATCTATTCATCGTGCTGTGCACACGCTCGACCGGATTGGTTTGCGGATGATATACAGAACTATGAATCAATTTAATTCCAAACTTAGTGGCAAATTCTGCCATCAACGTACTCCTAAAACACGGGCCTTGATCAGTTTGTATTTCCCTGGGAAAACCGGTTCTGCTGAACAATTGCAGAAGCGCTTCTATGACTGTAGGCGTTATGTAGGAGAAGTTATGAAGAGTGGAGGGGGAAATTCTTAGAGCGTTATTGGAACCAGCATCATCGGTTCGAGTTAAGATATCGCTTGATGTCGGAAAAGTACCGGAAGGGAAGTGCAGAAAGCATGTGCGATTTCGTGACGCGCAAAGTAAGTGCGTTCAAGATTTGTAGCGAGAATTTCGATCCCGCTGAAATTATTAGAATATTGATACGACAGATGCCGGGTAACGTCCGTAACTTGTTATGGAATAATATGCCGGAAACAATAGATGAGCTGATCGAGCGTGTTAGTCGGTTCGATCAGACGAATGATGGAAATGACCAAGATTCCCCAAATGAGAGGTCACGCTTTGGTAATAATGGGGGCGGTACGAATGGATATAACGGCACGAAGTACCGACAGGAAAATGTATGCGCGGTTGAAGTGCGCACGGGAGAGAAAGCGCCAAGACAAGGTAAGCCACAAGGTGGGCCGTCACAACAGCAACCAAAACCAAAAGAAAATGGTGGGGGTCGCCAAGATATGAACCCAGGTGAATCGGAAGCAACGAGGAATGTAGACAGAAGGCCGGAAAACTAGATAGCTTTGGTGCGGGAGGGTGGCCCGAACCAAATGACGTGGAAGGGAATCAGGTTACGGTACTAGCAACAACAAGTGTAATGGTCGCGGGAGATGAATTGCTTCGTGAAGAAACAATGGAAGGTGCGAAGCCGAGCAAGTGTTTAGTGTTGAAGGGCACGTGCTATGGGAGACAGGTGTATGCGTTGGTAGATACGGGAAGTAGCATCAGTGCAATATCTGAAGAATTGTGTGAGGAGTTGAAGAGGGATGGACAAGAGCTGGTTGAATTACCAACGCGGAAGCTAAGGGTCGTGATGGCGAACCGGAAGGCAGCAAGTACCACGGGAAGACAAGTTTGGTTGGAATTCTGCGTGGAGGGACTGACCATCGAGGTAGCGGCAATAGTGGTCCGAGGACTCGTACGCGAGATTATCATCGGAATGGACGCATTAAGGGCCTACCAAGCCGTCGTAGACGTAAGCACAGGTGTAATTACATTACGGTTACGAGGTTGTATTGGTGGTGGCTTAGTGGTCGCTGAAGATGATGAGGCGGCGGTCGATGGGGACGAAGTGCAGGCTTCGATGGAAGAGGTTCTCCAGGGCGTGGAACGTGCTGTGGAAGGTGTCGTTGACAAAGAGAACGGCCCGGAAGAAATTCGGCAACTCTTGGAAAAGTTTGTAGACGTGTTTCACGAGTCATCAGAGGCAGTGAGAGGTTATAAATTTCGGTTGGAGATCAGTGATGCTACACCGTTTGTGACGAAGCAATACCCTATCCCATACGCGCACCGGGCACAAGTGCGACAATTGATAGCTGAAATGGAACAGAAGGGCATCATTAAGAGGGCTATCACTCCATATGTAAGTCCATTAGTAGTCGTGGCAAAGAAGAATGGCAGTATAAGGATTTGCCTCGACGCACGAAAGTTGAATGCCGTAACGATTCCCCGCTACGAAGCACCACCCACCATTAATGATATGATCGTGAAGTTAGGAGGGGCGGCTATCTTTAGCGCCCTTGATTTTTTGTCAGCGTATTGGCAAATTGCAGTTGAATCCGGATCCCAGAAATATATCAGTTTTAGGTTCGAGGGAACTGTATATTCATTTACACGGTTGCCGTTCGGATTGAAGAACTCGGGGGCGGCGTTAATCCGCTACTTGGATGACGTCATCCCGGCTGAGTTGAAGGAGACGTTAATAACGTATGTGGATGACATCGTGTTATTTTCACCAGATTTAAAGGCGCATTTGCGAGATTTAAGGCAATTGTTTGAGATTTTTCGAACCTACAACCTGAAATTAAATATAGAAAAATGTAAGTTTTGTCAACTTAAAGTACAATTTATGGGACACGAAATTTCCGGTGAGGGGATCGAGATTCAGGAATGTAAAAAGGAAATGATTCGAAAGTTGCCACCGCCTAAGAATATCCGTGGACTTCGCCGATTGTTCGGTATTTTAAACTATTACTCTCGATTTGTTAAGAACTACTCACAGAAGGTAGTGCCGCTGTTACACTTGCTTCGCAAGGGGAACAGGTGGAATTGGACGCAACAATGCCAGGAAGCTTACGAACAGCTGCTACGGGCTTTTGAAGAGACGTACGTGGTACGTTACCCCGACTTCCGTAGGCGAATGTACTTGCAGACGGACAGTAGCGGATCGGCGCTGGGCGCAGTCCTGTTTCAAGTGGGCGATTACGGGAAACCATCAAATTATCTATGACCAATTGAAGAAGGCAGCCAGTCGTGGAAAAGGGGCTCAAGGGCAGTTCTATCGGGGGGTGTATCGCGTAGGTGACAAAGTTCTGGTGAAGTCGCCTCACTCGTCATCGTCCGAGCGGAAATTGTTTCGGAAGTTCTTTCCTATCTTTGAAGGCCCATACGTAATTGAAAAGGTACTAGACAATAACAGTGTTGTTTTGTCGAACCAAGGACATGATTGTCGGGTCCAAAACTGGTTTAATATTAACCGTATAAAGAAATGGTTGAACGATAGAAGTCAAGGGGGATAGAAGAACGGTTGTTAAGTGTATATTTTGTTGTGTTAAGTATGTAAGTGTATTTTAGTTGTAGTTTTAGTATGTAAGTCATGTTTATAAGCAAGAAAGCAAGATTGGAATAGTGAGTGAGTGAAAGTGCGACAGGTGACAACTCGCGAATTTGTGTCAGGTGAATGTACAATAGGTAATGCTACGGTCAAGGTGGTGCAACAGGTGCACGTACGATAGGCAGGGGTTAGAACCGCAAGTGTGAAGCGTAGCAGGTGCCACTGAGGCCAACAATTGATCAAGACATGACGAGTTTGCTGAGTTAGAGTAGTAGAAGTCGGTACATCGTGACTACGTCAGCGAGTGACCGACGTCTAGGGAGGGGAAGTTGTAATAGTTTAGCCATCTATTACAAATGAAATAGGTAGATAACATGAAGTGACCATTGGTTTATGAACCGGGTATAGAACTTTATGTAGAAACTTCCAGAGCGGAATATAGAAAAACAAGTGAAGGTGATCTAAGAGAAAACGAGTATTTCAGGCGAGCATGTGAACGCCGTGGTTAATTAATGGTTGCATGTTACTAGTCAACGCACAAAATTATAAGGAACACAATAAAGTTTGTTTCAGCTAAATCGGGTCACAGAAACGCATAATATCGCGAGTTTTGTGATCATGACATTGATTTTAACATGTTACAGAACTAAAACAACAATGGTCGTGACGTCCCTTCAGAAAAGTTTGGATATATTAATAAATTAAACGAAAACTAGTGTGTCTACCGAGATTTGGCATATACCAAAGTATTCCGTGGAATACGGGCCAAATTATAAACGTGGTGACACAATTTTAGGACGCCGAACATTAATAGATAAACATTATGTTACATGAGTTAATTGAGAAATAAACGAGCGATGTTTGTAGGCATGAGACGCACGAAAAAGCATTCTTTTAACAAAATGAAGCGAGAAAAGTGATGTCTAAGAAGTGGAATGGATACGAAATTTTAATTGGGAATTTTACAATATAATAAGACAATCCAGGAAGTGTTAGAAATTAATAATAAACTATTTTTATAAGTTATAAAGCAGAAGACAGTAGAGGCGCTATTGTTTTGTTCGGAAAAAAGCTATAAATGCTTTAGGACAACAATGGGAGAGAGACGAGGGAATAGCTTGGTAGCGAGAGGCAGAATCCGCGTCGCTTGTTGCAAGAATAATTTTAAAAAATTTGGATTTGTAATTTTTGATGAAGTGTTCTCTTCTGGACTCGTACTAGTGAACTATTATAAACTGTGAGAGGAGTGAATAACTTCGTGGCGAGTTGTACTCCGCGTCACTCGTGATATTATTTTAACACGCGAACTTATAAAATTTCGAGAAGGTGTTGCTCCTTCGGACTTGTATTCGCAAGGTGGCGGAACTGTATGCCGGGTGATGTGAACTATTTTAGTGCGGGTGTCGCCGAACGAGGTGTGCCGAGGTGCAGCAGACTCGAGCGCGTCTTTGCATATCGTCGCCGTGGTCAGTGCCAATTTGGGGGGCACTGGTAATTCGGCGCTAGCAGGCAGCAGTGGAGCAGAGTTCTTACGCATGACGGCGTGAGATCGTGTGTGTGTGGACCTGGTCGCCGCTTGGTTAACAACGCAAGGGAAGTGGAATATTTTTTTTTGTTTTGCAACACTCCAGTGAAGTCAATGACTTTGATTTCTTTGCTCTTGGGAAG
Organism: Acheta domesticus; assembly: GCA_031308135.1. Taxonomy (NCBI): domain Eukaryota; kingdom Metazoa; phylum Arthropoda; class Insecta; order Orthoptera; family Gryllidae; genus Acheta; species Acheta domesticus. The sequence continues at coordinate 22,392 of JAHLJT010004536.1, forward strand.
AATAAATGGTTTACAAAGCCAAAACTGGAAACATTTTGGGGGGATTGCAATGTAATGGGTGTGGCCACAGTATTGAGCTCATTATTTCGTAATAACATTTGGGTATAATATGTTTATTGATTTTTGTGATTTTTATGATATCGTGTTTTGTTGATGTTGTGTGGTATTGATTCTTTTATGAGGGTATTAATGTTTCTGTTGGTTAAAAGGAAATAAACAAACGAGATTTTGAGTTCTCGTTTTGATGTTACGTAACCGGTGTTTTTATCACATAGCTAGCTGATCCTGGTCCCTGCATTGGCGTGGCGCTTGTGTTCTGTAGAGAACAAATCACGGCCCGCCCTGATAAATTTATGTAAACAGGAAAACTCCGGATAGTAAAAAGGGGGGGCACAGTGGTGTGCATTGTAGATATTACAGGTGATCAGCAAGGAAGTTTTTCGTGATCAACAATAGGAGTTGAGAGGGGAGATTTTCATTACATTAGTGCCCAGTTCGTAGGGCGTTTTAGTAAATAGGAAAGGGGGTTTTTTCGTTGCATTGGCGCCTGTTTAGTGGGCGTGATCGATATCAGTACAAGTGAGAGGGGTTTTTCGTTACAGTACAACTAACATTTCATAAACTTCGCCCCTTTTGCTTTTCCGCTTTTTAAACAATAAAGAATTCCTAACAAAATACGCATCTCTTTCCGATGCAGCATTTACATCTTTATATCTCTCTAATAAATCCCTTAAACTCAAATCTTCCTTTTGCGCCGCGCTGAATTGCTCCGTATTTACTTTCAACATTTCAGCAACAGGCCCCGGCAGTTCTCTGCCCTCCCCGTCCGCTAGTAACCTCAGTTCCGCGAACTCGCTCGACGGCTCATGCTCGTCCTCCTCCGGGTCTATTGTGCCGGCGGGCGGCAGGTTGCTCGTCGCCTCCTGCGATTCTACCTGGACGCCGCCGTACGCCTCCGCCCTTGACCTACTTTCCTCAGCCGCCTTACTGCGCGTCGTAACCATGTTTACAATTTGTTCCTCCACTAAGCCTTGTTTAACATCTTGCAGCAATTGAAATGTTCTGTTACTTAATAAATAATAAGGAAGCCTATTTTCTTTGGGCACTACAGCTGCCCTGGTAACTACATTGCCAAGTTCTGATTCCAGGCGAATTTCCGCCACCGGCAAATTAATTGCGGCTGAATTAAGCGGCTGTTTAATCCAGACCGATTCGCCTGTATAGTCCTGATCCGTGACTAAATCAGCAGACACTAAATCAAAACTAGCCCCAGAATCTTTCAAGATATTCGAGGTTACTTTGTTTACAGTACCCGATATTATATGAGGCTTCAAGAGTTCCGATGCCTCGGGCTCACACACGTGATTCACTTGATTTCCTTGCTTCCGCGGACAGTTTCTAACCAAGTGCGATGTTGACTGGCACTCATAACACTTGCGCACATAGGGTGCCTCAAACGCTTTCTTGGTGTTCTGTTTTCCCTCCTCACTTGCTATCGGTTTGGGTGCCACGAGAGGAGCAACAGATGCCCTGTTGTTTCCTTGTTCTTTCGGTTTGAAAAACTGTGGCTTTTTCCACCCTTGCCGTGCGTTCTCATACGCGTCTAATTTCTTCGCGAATTCCAGCGGATTAGAGAATTCGGCCCATTTATCCACAAAGTGTTCCCGCATTTCACCAGGAACCTTGCGCTTCATCTGATCTGCCACCATTAAATTTAATAATCCCTCAAAAGTGCTGATATTCAAACCCGCTATCCATTCTCTAGCATAATTTAATAATTCTCTCGCGAAAATGCTCCACGTCGATCCGTTGTTTTTCGTATGCTTCGAAAACAATTGCCGGAATTTCTCAGCATCAAACCGGTATAGTTCTAACAGTTTGGATTTTAATTGCGAGTAATCTAACGCTTCTTCCTGCTCATCTAACGTTAGCCACGTGTTGACATTATGCGGAAGCAAGCCTATTAGATTTACAACCCAATCTTCCTCGCAAATTCTCAGCTGCCTGCACTGGCTCTCGAATGCACTTAGATAGGACGTGATATCGTCCTGATCTCCCTTGAACCTGCCGATTATTTGTCCTAATCTAACGCCATCTCTCGCGTTTTCCTGACGCGCTTCCGAACGAACAGAATTTGTCTCGCTCGCCTGGGCAATTTGTACTCTAGCCAGAGCTAGTTGATATTCTCTTTCTTTATCTCTCTCTTCCCTTTCCCTTTCTTCCTTTCTCTCTCTCTCTTCCCTTTCCCTTTCTTCCTTTCTCTCTCTCTCTTCCCTTTCCCTTTCTATATCTAGCCTATGCTGTTGCCCCAATTCTTCCGTTAATTCAACAGTATAGTCCTCATGTTCTAATATCAAACTTTTTAGAATCGGAATAGTTTCCGACCCATCTAGTTCAATCCCTAAATCTCTGGCGATTCGAACCATTCCCTCCTTCCTAAATTTCAATAGATGCGCCATGGCTGACCAACAGTGCCGCAAGGTTGCAAAAAGACACACTAACCCTAGGCTTGTCCGTGGCTGCTTTCTGCTGATGCTGCGTGCACGTTCGGCGCTGACGGGTGTCGAGATGAGGAGAACGGAATGGCTGCAACCCGTCCTTCCTTCCTTCCTTCCTTCCCGTCCTTCCTTCTACTTGAAGTTCCGCTTCGCCGGTACTCGTACGTTTTTCGTTGCTTTCTCCCGTTCACGCACTCAAAACATCGAACTTTGCTACTGTTCCCTGGCGGCCTTGTGCGCTCGCCCGCTTGCTATTCTTAACCCAGCGACTACCTGCTGCACAAAGGAACCTTGCGCGTACGGCCTGCCGCCCCTGGTGACTGAGACCCGTTGCTTCTCGCGTCACAACACAATCGTAACCTACCTCCCTGCGCTTCGCGTACTCACAACTATTCCCGTGCGTGCTTTGTTGCGATGCAACTAACCACATCCAACCCACAACACACCTGTTGCTTCAATGCGCAGTTCCAATTCTTTCCCTCCTATGCAACTAATTACCCATGGACTAAAGCCCCTTACAGGCGTAATTATTCAGCCTAAGTTTCTTCCTATTAATTGACTAATTACCCACGGACGACTACGGCCCCTTACTGGCGTAATTAAAACCACTGTTGCTTACAACGCGAACAGTTTCTCTACGTGGTAGTTCGTTAACCGCTGCCACCATTCTTTCCCTCCTAGTCTGTGGCGTCTTGGCCTGTGCCAAGAGAAGAAAATATTCCACAGATGCGAACGTTTGTAAATACTTATTTATTCCGTAAACTCCGACACCAGAATAACTATTTACATATTTACAATTGGGCGGAAGGACCGTCCCGTTCCAGAAGGAAATACTCCGGCCACCACGACCGCTAACTTATCCTCACGACACATGAGCGCCGGCCCCTTACTCGTCCTACTCGAGCTATACCCGCCGCGCACCCACACACGCACGACTCGCTGCGACCGGACCTGTGAGAAAATGGAGAACGAGACGCTTGCTCTCGTTGCTTATATACCCGCTGGGCTCGTCTGACGGAACTACGTCACATAGCCGCATCCGCCAGCCGAATTCTAACCCCAGCTTCCTTTCGGGGTTCTCAACTCTGGCGCCATGACAACGCGCGTCACAACCGCCACCCTAGGAATGTCTCACCCCCGACTTGCCTGCTGGATTTCCCCGTCTTCCAAAAATACCCCTTTTGTTCTGCGAGGCGTCAGCTCGACGCGCCCGCCGTTTCCTTTCGTCCCTGTGTGCAATTCAGTTCTCTGAATGCGCGCTGAATTTACTATTGGGCGTCTCATATGACGCCACATCTGTAGCTGGTAAACTTTACAATTATTGGCCTTTCTCGTCCTTCAATTTTCCTACCTACACGATGGCTCCTATCAATGTCAGCATAACTTAAATCCACTTTCAGAGTTTGAGCTACCTGAATGGCAATATCATCGGTGTTCTCGCGATCACTTTCTGTGTAGCCGAAAATTCTCAGCGAGTTTCTCCGTTGATATTGCTCGAGTTCGTCCGTTTTCGAGTCAATAGTATGCTGCAATACATGTATTTGATTGTTCTTCCGCTCGACTTCCTCCTTAAGGTTTTTCACTTCCTCCCTTAAACTCGAAATCATGGGCTCTAATGACCGATGGATTTCTTCTCGGATGGTATCAGTAATAAGGGGCTGCATGAACTCGCACATCTTCTTGATCAAATTGTCGTCTAACGAGGGGATGTCAGGGGAGGAACCGGACTTCCTGCGCGTCATCATGATGTTTGATATGCAAAACAAAATAAAACGGCAACAGTATCCGAAAACAGGAGAAAACTATAATACACTCGAGCTCTAACTTCAGAATGTGGAAATACTAAAACTGTTTAATGGCCGAAAATGGCAAAGAAACTACTGATAGCAAGTAATGAACAAATAGAACACTCCAAAAATGTAACTTTGCACACTCACCGTACTGCGAACTGCTGTGGACAGCGCCAAAACCAACGGGTCCCTTCACTTCTCTCCTGCGCTTATACCTGCAACTACCTGCTTCACCCAGCCACACCAAAATACGTACTTACACCTCGACGGTCATGACACGACTGGAGGTTCTTGAGTGTAACCAAAAATTGTCTGTTTACCATTTACATGCTTCCAAGTAGCTAGAAAGAATGAAAATGTCTCAGCTAATGACAATGAAGTTGCACTCCTAGTTGCTCCTTTAGCTTTGAGGTCTGCACTCTCATTTCCAAAAATGTCTTGATTTGGTGGAATCCATGAAATTAAAATTATCTTACCTGATTTAAAGTGAAATTATATTATGACTTAATATTTCTGGTGTTGATCTAGAGATTATTATTTTGCTTATAATGAAGATGAGCATTATGGCTTCACTCCTAAAATTGAGGAAATACCTGCTAAGTGCAGTGAAAAAGATAGCTAAGTAAACTAACGCACCAGAATGTTGGTTTCCTGTTGATAAAGGACGATAAGATATTCTAATCTGATAACTGCTCCATTGTCAACCATTCTTCTAGTTTATTTATTTATTTATTTATTTATTTATTTATTTATTTAGTCAAAAAAACAGTAAAAACTGTATATGACGTGTGGGGAAAGAAATTTATCGGCGCACATTTTCTTGAGGGCCAGAATTTATTAAAAAAAAAAAAAACGAAAAAATTAATTTAGAAAATAATTATTTTAGAAAAATAAAGATATTTGAAAAATGTTTTTTCCCGAGTTATAGAAAATCAATTTCAACTGTAAATGAACTACAAGCAAAAGGAGTGCTCAACAAAACGTGCGCACAGTGAAGCTACATTTACGTCCAGAAGCAAAACAAGGGGCCATCTCAGCATTTGCTCTATGGATCAGGGAAACTGGACAAAAACCTGATCGAGATGGGGGTCATTGACCCGGAAGCTGAAGTACATTACTTGTTACAGGCGTATTAAATATTTTTTTAAATGTATACAATGCAAACATAAACTAATTCATTATATATCTTTGTTTTGTTACATTATTTTTCTTTTTCACGATCAGTATAGTCCTCTAATTGTATAGAAACAGTTTTGCAGCAGAAAAGATTTTACTTTTAACTTAAATTTGTATACCGACTTTAATTGTTTTATGTCATCTGGCAATGCGTTGTAAAGTAACGTACATGTATTGTATGTTGATTTCTTGTACTGAGCTGTTGATACTGACACTTGATGCACGAGATTTCTACGGCGTGTGTTGTAATTATAAATATGAATATTGCATGAAAATATGTTCCCTCCGTTAAGTAGGTCATTTTTGACAAATATTACAGATTCGTAAATAAATAGACAAGGCAATGGTAGGATTCCCAGCTCAATGAAAAGAGGCTTGCAGGAATCACGTGGAAGGCATTTTTTCATTATTCGAATAATTTTCTTTTGCAATCTGAAGGTCTGAATACTACAGGATGAGCTTCCCCAGAATATTATGCCATATCTCAGGCGGGAATGCACATTTGCAAAATAAACGCAACGAGCTGCATGAAGGCTGACAGAATTTGAAAGAATTCTGAATGCATAGCATAATGAACTTAATTTAGTGTTTAATTCTGTTATATGTACATTCCATTTGAGGTTTGATTGAATTGAAAGACCTAAAAATTTTGTTGCCTCAACATCAGCTAATTGCATATTGTTCATTTTCAATGGAACATGCGATTTCCGATTTGAGATGCAAAAATGCATTGAAACAGTTTTTCTTTCGTTAACAATTAATTTGTTATTATTAAACCAATTTGAAACTTCTGAAATTGCACTATTTACTGCTTCTTTTTTGCAAAGAACATTCGTGTCATCAGCAAACAGAACCGTTCTTCCATTTTTAATAGACGAGGGCATATCGTTTACATATAACAGAAAGAGAATAGGACCTAAGATCGAACCTTGCGGGACCCCATGCACAATTGGCAAGGAATTGGAAATATAAGTATGTAATGTCCTTTCCTGCCAGTATGGTATTTCTACTCTTTGAGTCCGATGTTTAAGGTAAGAAGTTATCCAATCTAGGTGCAATACCACGAATTCCATACGAAGGTAATTTTGAGAGCAAGATCTTATGGTCAATAACGTCAAAAGCTTTCGAGAGATCTAAGAATATTCCAATGGGTATTTCATTTTGGTCTATTGATGAAGCAACATCTTTGAGAAAAGAAAAAATGGCAGTTTCCGTAGATTTTGATTTTCTAAAACCGTGTTGTGAGTCTGAAAACGCTCTGTTTTTCCTGAGAAATGATTCCATTCGTAAGTAGAAAAAGCCTTTCTAATATTTTTGAGAAAACTGACAAAAGAGAAATTGGCCGGTAATTTTGAATATCATTTTTGTTCCCTTTTTAAAAAGTGGCTTAATTTTTGCGGTTTTGAAAATATCTGGAAATATTCCTGTACATAAAGAAGCATTGAAAATGTGAGTTAACGGATGTATAAAGGCAGGTGCACAAGTTTTTAATAAACAATCCGGAAATTCATCTAAACCAGATGAATATGTATTTTTTAGTTTACTGACTATTCTGAGGATTTCCTTGGGAGAAGTTTCGGGAATAAACATCGTATCTGAAAGTTTTTGGGAAGTGTAAAATGTTGAATTTTGTGATTTTAGTCCCTTCGTGAGATCAGACGCAATTCTGGAAAAGTGTTTGTTGAAGAGATTGGCAACTTTTTCCGGATTACTCGTTTCTCTTTCATTATCCTTTAAAATAGTTAATAGGTAGGTAATTGTTGGTGTAAAAGTCAAAATCTTAATGCTAGTTGTTAAATGCTGTCATCAGGTGCTCCTAAATTTAACTCAATTAACAATTAAATAGTTCCCTGCAATCATAATTGGTATTACTGAGGAAGTGAATATTAATAATCGTGTGAAATCAGTTATAATGTTTTGATAACCCCCAATTAAGTTTCTGTCACTAATTCTCTTCAAAGAAAATTCTTAAGATGTTTCTGCTATTCCAAGTCAGCTCTAAAGATGAAAGTCCTGTGTTACAATGACACTGTGGTTAGTAGAAAATGAATCATTGTGGATAAAATGTCTAAATAATTTGGCGATGTAGTGTACGATAAAAAGGCCCGATTATCATGGCCAGTACCCCTAACTATGATTTCAGTCTGTTTTTCTGAAGGTGTAAACTTATTGGCTTAAGTTAACTTTTAGATTTGAATGGTAAACATTAGAATTACGTTTCAAAGGCCATAATAACAAAACAATCAAGGAAACTCTTCTAAAAAAAATGAAATTTTTCAAATGTTTAATTTGAAGTTTTTTCCGTTTTTATTTTTTAAATTGATTTGCTAATTAGAAAATATTTACATCAAGCAA
>JAHLJT010004537.1:0-17825 GCA_031308135.1 Acheta domesticus
GACAAAATTTATATCACCTTATTGTAGTTTGCAATGTTTACATTTTTCAATTTTTTAAAATGCAGTGTGTTTGCCGAAAATGAGGTGAACACCACCTTTTACCGCCTTCCGAGGAGAAAATGTAAAGAAGAAATTTGGCGGTGGGTTCTGAGGAAATAATTGTCTAAATTTGCCTATATTTCGTGCAAAATTACGCAAATTTACTCATATTTTCGAAAAATTGTACACGGCCTTATTTTAAAATCTGATCAGGGAAATGGGAATCACGCCATACTTTTAAGCGCTTGTTCGCTTTACAAAGACAAATTTATAAAATGTGGAGCTACTTTTGAAAAATATTTGAAGTCATTTAGGCTTCGTGTAAAGTTCTTCCCAAATCAAAATAAACGTTTCAAACTCGCATTACCTCAATTTCGGTCAGATTCATAGGGAAATATCAATTTTGGAGAAAAGAGTTCGAACGGCTGAAGCGCTAGCTTTGTCCACAGGCAGGCGGTCTGGGGGTCGGAGGAACAGACGGACGGACGGATAGGCTGACTTTTGACCTCATTCGATTTTTCGGTATCACTGACTCTCAAAACGTGGATTCTGAGTACACGTCTAGGAAGAAGTAATTTACTTCCTATACGAACACAATTTATCCACTTTTTCATTATCAGGACCCGGCAATACTGTTTTGTGTAAAAAATTCCAAATTCCTCAGGACTTTATAATACCTTCTCGTCTTACATAGTACGGCGAGAATCTAACACCACCAGAAATGAATTTAAAAACAAAATATTAAAAATTGTAAACAAAATACACTATTTTACATATTCGTTATCACCACTTTAATAATACTCATTATCGCATAATACGCACTATTTTGCGGCCCCGTCATTATTGATGGGTAGCTACTAGTACTGTTATAGTTACACTATATATTTGATTGACGCAGCTTTATCACGACCCTATTTTGCGACCCTAGTTGTCTTCCAGCCTCCCCGACATGCGCGCGAAGACGCTCATCGTCTGCCGTACAGTCAACTTTCGCTTTAACGCCTGAGGTTCCACAACAGGGGACGTATCGGAGTAATCTTTTGAAACAGCTATCTTTCTGGTACATTAGCGTCAGAGAAGAGCAGGGAACGGCCCTCGGGGTCTGATCATCGTACGAAGGGCGCAAAAGAACCGCGTAGGTAAATTGAAACCGTCTTTTCTTGCGTAATATCTAAAGTGGTTGAAGGATACAAAATTATCTACTAGTTTTCCTTTAATGACTGGTGAGAGATATGATCTGTTTAAAACGAAAAATAATATTTTTGAAAAAACTCTGATATTTCTAAAAGGTGTTTCTTCTTTCAAGAACTACAGTAAACTATTTATGAAGTTATTTCAAATCTAGTCTGAAGAATTTCGTACATTTTGGCGAATTTCCAAAGTCATTTTCAAAATCAACTACGAATGAACTGAAGAGGCTGCTACTATCAACTCTGAAATTTTTGGAGGCTGTTCAACCTAATAATTCATATATAGATAAATTCAAAAATTATTAAATATTCGATGAAACTATTTTTCATTAGACGTTTCCCTACTTCTTTGAAAATGGCTGGTAAAAATGTAAGTATGCGTCACTTTCCAAATCTGAGTTTATTTTACCTTTCAAAATATGTGGTACACATCACATTATTGGTCATTTGACAGTTAAATCAAATTCAACTATTTTAAATCGTTCTCCTTGTTTCATGTAAAACAAGTACCTTCTCTGCCAACATTTACCACCGGCTTTGCGTGATAATGTAATATGCAGAAACATGAAGTTTGTTAAAAAAACACATTAGTAGAAAGCGGCTGGGAAGGGTGCAAGTGGCCAACCATCACTGGTTTCAGGGTTGAAAGATGAAAATCGATTCGGCTTATTCGTGAGATTTCTAACAATGTAAAATTCTTCAGTTATTAGTACGTATGGTATTTTGTAAACGTTAAAACTAGTATAGAAAATTTCTTTTTAAATAAAATGAGTTTCTTTTTCGAAATTAATATCTTCAATAGTATCGCCCAAGCAGGATTCTCCATATTGTTTCAATTAAAGTCTATACGAGTGGTAGATAAATTTCCCTTTATCGGTAAGTAATTTGTAGCTAATGTCCTGAGCAATTCTGGACAAGATATTCATTTATCTCTTACGATGTAAAAACACTATCGGCACAATTATATTCCACTAACAAAGCCAATAAAACCTTTAATCGGCTTCTCACCAAGAACGGTAGTCAAACTTTTTGGTATTAAGCAAGCCACCTGAGAAAACTACTCTGGTTTACACTGGTGTGTACTCTCACACCCTCCTCACGATTTTTGCCTCGGAAGCTTTATTTAAAAAACCTCAGAGGAAAAACGAGAATAAAAACCTACACTTTCTGCGACCACAGATAAATAACTCCAAACCTCTCCCGTAGTTAGTCGCATATATCTTCCGAGCGAGAGAGAAAAAAAACTGTGGACATTGGAGAAAGACCCACAGAGTTGTACAAGGTTGTTGCTAGAGTGCAGTTAAGTAAAGAGTTGAAAAGTTTACAAAACCAAAACATAAAATTGCCATAGTATCGTAGCATGCTGTTGATAAATGGCCACATGAAGCACAGACGCGGCAACACAAATCCTTTAAGCTATACAAGTTTGCCAATTTTCTTAACAGTATTTCTGAGGAACGCTTTAGGAAATATCTACATACTGATTCCAGGCATTTGCTATAAAGCATTATTCGGTTAAGTAATTTTACCAGCTAGTTCCATGCAGGACTTTACTCCAACTTTCGTACGACTACGTACTTTGAAGGAACTATATACAGAAGGGGACAAAAGTATTCAGACAAGGGAAGAAATAATAAAAATAAACTTTTACTGTGTTAAAACTCCAAATACTTATTTCATTCTTTTACGTATGAAAACATGTCAGACAGAACATACATACATTCATAACAAATGCTGACATAACATTCTTATGTAGCGTGCAACAAATAAAAAAAATAAATTTGTAATGGATAAAAGTATTCAGACATTCAGCATTCAGTATTTTGTAATGGCTCCTTTCCTCTGTAGAACAGTTTTCAGTCGTTTTTGGCATGGAGTACACAAGCGTTTTCGTGATATCCGAACCGATATTCTCCCATTCTTCTTTTAGTACCTCACGAATTGTTTTAAACTGGTGACATGTGGTTTGTGTAGTCACTTTTTGAGTTCATTCTCGATGTTTTCTATGGGGTTCAGGTCCGACCACTGCGGTCGGGTAAGAGACCAACTACGATGGGGTATTGTATTGAGTTCACTGTTTGACAATTTCCACCGTATACTTCGGATCATTGTCTTCCTCGAAATAAAAATCTCGTTCCAGATTTAACTTTAAACACTGTTTTTCACATTCGTTTCAGTATATCAAGATACACAAGTCTATCCATGGCACTATCGATAATAGATAATATGAGTTCCCCGACACCCATGGAGGACATGCATCCCCACAACACCACACCGCCACCTCCGTGCTTTGACGGCTGCTACCATGTTTCTGGGCTCCCTTTCTGTGTTTGCTTTGCGCCATACTAAAATTGCGTCCATCTGGGTTGGAAAAATTAAATTTATATCCATCACTCCACAGAATATTGTCCCAAATGTCACATCCTTGACAAATTCCTCCGCAAAGACCATACGCTTTCTTGCAATAATTTTATTCATGAACGGTTTGTGCGTGGAACTCTGGCGTGGCACCCCGCACTGTTCAAGTGTCTGCGAATCGTTCGAACGGTGACATCGACACCAATGTCTGGTGACACTTCTGCTGCTATTGCAGATGCGTAATTCGCGAGTTTTGTCGCAGCATTCTCACTGTGTGCCTCTCGTCCCCATTCGTCAGTTTCTGCAGACGCCTCCGCCGTGGACGACTAACGTACGTTTTCTCTTCTTTCCATCTCTTAACGAAACTAAATATGGTTTTCGGCTTCGGTTTACCACCTTGCCTATTTCAGCATAAACCTTTCCATGGCTGTGCAAAATAATAAATAACTTTTCTCTCTTCCACTGTCGTTTCCCTACCTTTCCTGGATATGTCGGTCTTTCAGAATAATTTGACAAATCTTCTGTGCACCTTATGTATGGGAGAGTCGCCTCACATCCACTGATACAGTATCTGTCGCCGATCCACACTTTATGACCGAGGTTGTCTTAATAGTTGGAGCGGTGTCTGAATACTTTTGTCACGCTCGTTGCATCCTCCAATGAGATTAAAATGGAAATATCCGTTACTACATACACTGTACGATGGCATCGGCATTGCCAACATCTTTCTACACGTGGCCCACAGAATTGTACTTTCGTAAATCCAATTGTTATCTATTGGTAAATAAAATTGACAGTTTAATGCGTCTGCAATCTACGTTTGAATATTTTTGTCCGCCTCTGAACTTAGAGGCGCACCAAGCTGGAATAGGTGCTACAGGTATTGTGTGCAGCCGACTTGATATCTTCTTAGAAAGAAATTTTTCCAACATAATGAATATAAACTTAATTTTAATTTCTCTTCCTTACTGTTAATGTTTATAATGTTAACTTATGCTGTATTGACTGAGTTTTGTTTGTGTAGTAAGTTTTTAAAAATCTATATTTTTGAATATGTAGCGTTTATTTTTGGCCGCTCAAAAGAATTCGTGGTTTCGAGAGTTATCATTTCTGCGATTGTAAAGTTTTTTGGTACATAGAAACATTGTCACGAACACTCATTGTCGTTTATTTGATATACGTAGAAGACCATAACGAGAAATGAGAAGTGCAATGAGATGTGAACGAAGTGGATATCCGTCCTTCCCGCCTGTTCTCCCAGTCCATCCTCATTTTCCGCCCTCACATTTCTCATTCATACCTTAGTTTCCATCCCCATTGCCCGTCCTAACTGTTCTCCCTCACTTGTCACAGCTGTGATGAAACGACGAATGAGAAATCCATTACTTTGTGCTGTTGCTTTAATCCTGAGACCACTGGGAAATAAGTGAATGGAGCAAATTTTCCAGCACCTATTAGTATTGTGGTGAGTGCGGCATTTACGTTTTCTTTTGCTACAAGCTGCAACTCGTGCTACTAACGTTATTTCTGTTTTGCCACTGTGGAGAGATTTTACTGCCGCGCTGTATTATTTAGCACAGAAAACGGTGCTTGTTCTTTAATCACAATATTTGCAATATTTTTATGCATCAACAGTTAAAACTAAAATAACATTCAGATGAAAATAATGAAGAGCTCTTCTGAGAAGTAACTTTAAGAAACTATAGAACTTGTAAATGTAGAAAGCGTGAAGTAAATTGTTTCTTTTGAAACAAGAATTGTCACAAACAGTACTATTTTCAGTGTTTCAAGTTTCATTCAACTTTTCATTAACAGCAAAAAATGATAACGTGAAACTCTGTCTTAGACAAGAACGAAAAAAGGTTTATGATTAACAGTGATGCCTTATCTATAATCACTGAGATGGAAAGTTGGCCTTGGGACGAACGGTCAGTTTGGGCGATGTAGTCCCATGCTGCCATCGATCGAGGACCTCGGTGAACACGAAGTTTCTTGGCTTCCGATCGCACTGACCTCGCAATTTAAGGACAGGATTTAAAACTTTCCCCGAGAAAGTAATCTGTGAAAGTTATTCAATCTAACATGAAATGGAGTGTGATCAGTTGCTTGCCAGGGCTTTAATTTGGAGTGCCGCAGCGCGACGAAAACTCGTTTGTGGATTTCAATGTAAATACTATGAAGACACATATTGGTTAAAAATGTCCAGGAACCGGATGATTTGCATTGGGATATTCATTAACAATTGAAGAGAATGTTTCAATTTATTTGTTAATAAGTATAATGGGAGACATTTTCTTATATAAATTTTCCTCCAAAGTATGATTAAGACCATTTAAAGTATATTGTAAAGTTAAACTGTAATACAATATTTGCCATAAACTCTGTAATCACACCCAATGTAAAACAATACTTGGATAGTCGCTAATAACCAAGATGTTGAGGCGACTATAAATAAATTTATATATATAATGGGAGAATAATAAGGTAACAGGTATTCATTAACTCAATTTGTGCCGTAACATTCCTCGAGAGCTTTTGTGGAATTCGTGAAACACAAAAGATCTTCCCCTAATTTTAAAATAGTTAGCATTATTTGTACTTCATAAAAAAATGTTAAACATTTCGTTTGTGACAGGTTATTTGGAAATTTTTACTGTTAAAGTTGAAACATTTACTATTAGAGATGTCTATTTTCGTGATATCTGAAAGCAGTGAATTCTAGGCAACGCTATAAATTAGTTTTGAGCAGTTATTCGTATTAATTTCCACGAACGTCTATGCAATTAATTTTTCATGATATTTTGAGTGGTATCAAATTAAGAGGGTATTGCAGGACAAAACATATATCATGCTACTGAGTAGGGAAAAGATCTGGTTGTCACAATCACTTCACAATTTTTTGTCTGGAAATAAGTGCATTAAAATAATTGCTAGAAAGACTTGTGAGAATGATGATGTGTTGTTGACATTATTCAAGAATGAAATTCTGTGTTGATCAAAGTTGACTTCCATTATTTCATCCAGCCTAGAAAGAGGAACGGGTTCTTCTAAAATTTGGAAATTGTCTAGCTCTTCACAAACAATTACTTTTAAGGGAAAGTTTATATTGAATCTTGTAACTGAGGCCAAAAATGCTTGTTTCTTCTTTACAAATTACTGTTGGCAAAATCTCGTGATTAAACTCAAAATATTTTGTCAATAGAAGAGTAAACCAAAGTAATCGTGGCCCCCTTTCTGATAGGAATTTAGATTTGAATTATCCACAATATGTGCAAAATTACAGAACATTATGATACTTTTCACATCCTCTATTTACAAATAATACAGTGAATTTTGTTTAGAAGGACATTTCTAAAATGTTGTGAAGTGTAAGTAAAACATTCCTACATTTCATCGTTGAAAACATTATCATTAAAATAATAAATTAAATGATTAAAATTACTCTGATTTTTTTGTGGTGAGAAATAGGGAGAATAATTTTAATAAAGTGAATGCAGCTATAACTAACAAACATGTTGAAGCATTTGTTTACAAAGGTGTTTTAAGACTCCCAATGAAATTAAACAATTCAACTTCATTCAAAGTAATAAACTGCGAAGTTTACGTAAATGACGATCCGAAAAAATATTAAATAAACATTAAATACATATTATTAAATACAGCATCTCACATATCTTATGAAAACGGCTACATTCTAAAAATTAACCGTGTATTAAAGTTCGACAAAGAGCTATTACAGCCGAATAATGTATCTAAATTGTTCTTCTATCCATTTTAGTTCCATTATGTTGTGTGTTACAAAAAATGTTTCAT
This sequence comes from Acheta domesticus, assembly GCA_031308135.1. Taxonomy (NCBI): domain Eukaryota; kingdom Metazoa; phylum Arthropoda; class Insecta; order Orthoptera; family Gryllidae; genus Acheta; species Acheta domesticus. The sequence goes on from JAHLJT010004537.1 coordinate 7,401, forward strand.
TGGCGTAATACCATACACTGGAATGGGGGAGCAAGTGTGCTTCTGACCAAGTGCAGATCTGTGCTACATTTCTCTACCACTTCACTCAACCACACTGTACGATACAAGCAGATAAGAATTGGTAATTTCACATTCAATAAAATGCGATACGTTATCCAAAACTGCCCACATCAAGAGCCGAGTTTGGATTTAGTTTACGTGACTGTAAGTTTTAAACAATGTAGCAATACATAAATTTAACTCGTTTTAATAAATATTTCTAGAGTTCCTAAATGGTGGGATTCTTCATAATACAGTGTTAATGATTACGAGCATTTATTTGAAGTCTCCGCAGAAACAAGCCTTCGTGACAAGTTATGGCCACTGGACGTCTTTGTTTACATCACCCGCATGAGCTATTTGCCCGTCTGGGAAGCATGGCGCCCCTGCGGACATTTTCCCTCTCTCGAATCTTATCCTCCGCTACAACATCTATTTGTGCATAAAGTACTTCAAACATTCTATGTCAATAGCGGAAATAGTTTAACTGATAGAATATTTCCCAATTATAGTACATGTAGCAAAGCTACTAATAAAATTTTTAAAAAAATCATAAATCTCTAATATCAAGAAACTTAGTCTTCATTGGGCCTCACATTTATAATCAATTGTCGATGACATTGAAAAACAGTAAATCCTTGAATATTTTCAAACGTAGGATAAAGATTTGGATTTTAAAACACGATGACAATGATGTAAACAAATTAACTGAAATTCTGCATTAAAACTGTGTAAACTAACTGTTGACTGTGACTGTGTAAATTTAAGTCATTAAATTATAACTTAGTATTGCTATCCATCAGAACTGGTTATCGATGGTTAGTAATTCCTAGAAAATACAATGTAAATTATCTCTGTAAAACACGATGGGAATAAAATTATTATTATTATTATTATTATTATTATTATTATTGTCTAATTTCCTCTCCAAATCGAGAAAGTGTACGAAAGCACGCAATCTGTAGCTGAGATTGTCAGCTGCTCGAAATGTAATGAACAATGAGTAGCTTCTATTTCTACGTCACAATAATGGTGATGATGATGTTAAAGGTTATTATAAAGAAAATTCAGTGACGGGACTGACATTGTCATTGTGTTCACCGAGGACGACAGAACACGAATATTTCATGTATGATCAACATAACTTGAATCCGTTTGTATAAACTGACAATGACTGCTGTAATGCAAATTGAAGTAGAAGGGGTAGCATGATATTGACAATGCTTTTATCCTTGAGACACATCTGTTTTATATTAATATTGAGCCACAAACCATTCAAACAATTTCCATTTTCAACTATTCTTAACAGAATTAGATTTTCAACTATGGTAGTCACAAAAAACTTCGATGGTCTAAATAGAAAGTCCAGAAAATAGTTTTAGAAATGCTCCTTTTACTGTTACGATGCTATCAAAGAGTCTTGTGACAGACCAAATTTGTATTCCTAATAATTCCTAAGATTTCTTAAATGTGAATTTTTTATAATATTTAACAAAATATATTTGAAATATATAAAATATATTGAATATATTAAAATATATTAAAAAATTAAAATATATTAAAATATATTAAAAATATAAAATATATTGAAAATATATTTATTATATAGAAGCGAATATTTTGTCAACAAAACTCGAAAAAAACTCTCTTTTCTGTATTCAAAATTCGACTAGAATATGGTTTAGGATAGAGACCACAGAATTATGAAAACGTGCACAAAATTCACTTCTCCCCATAGCTCGTCATACGCAGTTTTTAACTGTTTTTGACGTAAATAAAATAAAACAATTTTAGACAAATTTTAATCTGCTAGAGAAACAAAATGGTCATTTTCAAGTCAAAATAAAGAAACAAAAAGATATTTTCTACGTCATTTCTAGTGATAAATATCAGAAGATACTTTTAACTGAAACCATACTTCCCGTTTAATGCAGTCGATTAACGCAACAAGAGTTCAAAACACTATTGAACGAGGAATTACGAGCCGAACATCTGCTTTGAAGCAATGTGTTCAACACTTACTTTCAAACGTCGCGGCTGCTGCCCTGGACGCTACACTTGCATTACCCGCGCAACTTTTCTTGACCGATGACCTTGCTTCCCCCTCCCTTGAGCAATAAACTGTTGAAGGCAAAAGCTCGCAGTGAGCACTGATGACAACATTCCAAACACATCTTCATTCGCGTGTAATAAAATCTACTGTTGAAACCGAGAACTTCTGTTCACATTTTTCTTAACAAAATCTAAAGAAATGGCTAAAGCAGATCCAAATACATCACAGGAGGAACATCCAACTTCTGAGAAAGTTAGACTTGATATAATCGAGAAAGTTGCGAGGGCATGACTGATATTCCAAAGATTGCCATTGCTTCATACAATCTAGTGGTCGATGAAACTAATACTCCCACTCTACCCGCATTTCTCCAAGCCATCGGCCAAGAAAAGTTGCGCCAGTACGTTCCGAGAGGCTGATAACTTCGCCGTGACCTTGACGTGCCGGATTTAACATGTCTTGAGCTGCTTGTAGGAAAAATAAATTTTATTCCGAATATATAGTTCATAAAATTCAAAAGAAAATAAATACCATTAACATAATTTATGTACGCTCATTCATTTGTAATTTGCTGCGCAAAAGTGAATTCTCTTCCCGAACACTTCAGATTCACTGATATTTAATGAATATTCATGGACGATAGTGAATAGAAAGAAACTGCCCACGCCTATCAAATACCTAAAGTCTCATATCCACAAGCTCTTCTTTTTATTTTTTTCAAGTTGGTACACCTTAATATTTTTGACAGTCATTTAAATTTTTATGTTACCAGGTTAACAATGACATATTTTTAGTTAACCTGGTAATATAATAATTTAAATTACTGTCTAAAATATTGAGGTGTACCAATTTGAAAAAATTGAAATAAAACAGATAAAACACTCATAACTAAAACACAACCTCTTCTATGCGTGTAACATACGCCTACTCAGACCGGCGCCTACTCACCTAAGTTATCCGCTAAAACAGCTGGTGCCAGCAGAAGGTGCAGTGCCAACAACCACATGCGGCGTGGCTCCCCCATGTATCCACGCGTGCAGTATCTTCTACGTCCAGAACAAGCTAACACACATCGCACACCCTCCGTCCAGCACTTTGACGCTGTCATCTCGCCTTCACATTCATCACAATCACCAACAACTTGAAAGAGTTGGCGCTCTTTGTACCGTTCCTTGTTTCACTCTGTCAATTGAGAATTTACGATTAATAAAGTTCGTTTACACTACTTCTCTCTATTTCTCAGCTTGATTTGTTCATTTATAACGATGCATTTTTTGCTACGCTAGTAGTCATTTTAATATCATCACAGCAATAAAATAAATATTAATAAATTCGTACGATTAATGCTGTAACAATAGTATAGAACTAATATGATTATAGAATTCGTGTTTAAACTTTAAGCACACACAATATCACCATCTTCATATTAACATTTGAATCACGACAATCGTCGCGATGTCGGCGAAGCTCGTGACCTCCATTTGCGGAACACGTGTGCAGAGCGTGGGTTTTCGGACGAAAGCAATTCCACCCTTCAGCCGGCGCGGTTGTCCGTTAGCGACTACGGAATGAGGGGCGCCGAAACAAGAAGTTCGCGGAAGTATCGCTGCACTGCGCAACCATCGCCACAAAGGAATCTGTAGGGTAGTGGGTCTCATTCTATGTACACGTTTTCCAGAAGACGTTTTTGAACTGTTGAACTGGAAACACGGAAACAATCATGGTTTTAGAGCATTAGGGAGAAGTTCAGCGTACATTCAAATGCACACGCGCTTTTAATTATTTGTATATTTATTTTCCATTATTTATGAGAAATAAAAGATATGAGGGTAGGTTACGGAGTAAGAAATATTTAGGAACCATAAACAGAACAAGGGTTAATCCTAGAACTAGCTCAGTGGATCAAGGAAACATGAGTTTTAGCTCAAGAGAATTTGAAACCTACATTTAGTACAATGTTTTTGTACAAAATTACATAATATTATATTTTTTAATGTATAATATTATTACGAAATATAAGTTTTGATTGACAGCTATTTCATTACGCAGCGTTGCTCGAGTATTTAACACGAACATATATTAAGCCACTTCACCCGCCCCGCACGCTCTGTCCGTCTTTCCGTGGACGTCCTGCCCACACCTCCCGCCCTGCTAATCCAGCCTCTTCCCTCGCGATCTATTCCTCGCGCTCATTAGGCTCCTGACCCTCCTTTTGTCTATTCTGCTCCGCCCTCTCCTTGCCCTTTCGTTTATCTCCGGCTGACTCTCCACCTCTCTAGCCACGCCTCCCCCCGCTAGCGGTTCCGACGGCTCAAGCCCGCTCCGCTCGGCCCTTCCCCAAATGATGACCAGATCAATTGAGGATTGCGTTCAACTAATTAATAAAAAACACATTTGGGGTGAGATAACAGTTTTGAATCGCAACGACTAGATTTTTATTATGGCCGATAAAGAGTAGGCCAATTCATGCAAAACTTGTGCAACTACTGTATATTTTCTAGGAGGCCGGCAGACGTTGGTCTGTCCTTTATCCTCTTCTTTCTCCTTCCCTCTCCCTTTCTCCCCGTCTCTCTCTCAATCTCTCTCCGCGTCTCTATCTCTATATTCGTCTCTTACCCCGCCTGTCTCTCCATCTCTCTCTCTCTCTCTCTCGTCTCCCGTTCCTATTCTCTCTCATTCTCTTCGTCTCTCTGTTCCTGTCTCAGTCTAACACTGTCTGTGTGTGTTCTCTGTGCGTCTCTCTCTCTCTCTCTCTTTGTGTGACTCTGTCTTTCTCTGTTCCTCTTATTCATATTTAGTTGTAGATTCTGCCGATGGCCTCAAAATTTTAGTTTTTAATGCCCTAGATTGCTTCGTTTAGGAGATATAGATAAAAAATCCTTCCGAGTGTAGCGGGTTTCATTTGACATGAATATTTAGTTCTTTATTCTACAACGCCAATCTATCGCCATTTTCCGATTTTAATAATTATTCTGTTATTCGTGGCTGAGATGATTCCAAGAAAACAGAGATAATTAAAACTGGTCCGGACGTTCTTGACTTAGAAATAATGTAACTAGAGTCTTCACTCGAAATTACTTACTTTCACTTTATATAATATATTCAATCTATTCGTGTAAAGGTATTCAGAAGATAAAGCTGTGTTTGAGATTTAAAGTTTTATTGTAGTTATTAATATTGCTTGAAAAAAACTTCCATTATAATTTTCAAGAGTTTAATGTGCGTTTTGTGTGTTTTCTTCATACCTGCTAAATATGATTACAAAGTCGCTGGTGAAAACTATTTCCAATATTTTAATACAAGGTCGTCATTATTGCAGAACGACAGAGAGATTTAGGGTAATGGATTATTACAACTGTTTTCACATATCTTATTGCACTACTTAAACTGCAATCGGTAATCATTATTCCTAGGAACAACATAATAAGAAGTTCTCAGTCTAAGGGTGTGGATATCTTCACCTAGCCTCAAGGAACTGAAATCATTCGAAAATTTGTATTACCTCATTCCTCTGAATTCGGAGTAATATGCCTTAATGTTATTTTGCGTACAGTTTGAAGCCAAAAGAGGATTCAAAATGTTACATTGTTCAACGCCTGGAGAAAGCTGCATCAGCAGTCTGTAGTTGTATACCTATCTCAGCTTCTAAATTGGTGTTTTGCATTACAGCTTTCGCTCTTTCAATCAGTTCCGTTATGTAGTTAACTTCAGCAATAATTTATTCATGCCCTGCAAGCCTCTTCAGTTCTGAATACCACTCATTTGGGGCGAAAAGTTAAATTAATGCAAATTCGTTTCCACAGTTCATTCTCCAAAATTTTATTGAAGAGCATTATTTATTGAAAAAATATTTAACACAAGATCTTTCATATTTTACACGCCTTTTATTATCATTTTATCATTTATTTAGTCTCTAATTTCCAGAAAAAAGCAATATTTAACTGACAACAACAATTAAGTTCTTCTTTCTGAGTATCAGTCATTTTGGGTGAAAAGTAAAATTACTCCAAATTCGTTTCGATTCACTCTTCGAATATTATTGAAGGACATTATTTATTGAAAAAAGTATTTAAGACAAGATCTTTCGTATTTTATAAGCCTTTCATTATCATTTACTTAGTCTCAAATTCCCAGAAAACGGCACTATTCAACTAACGCCACCAAGTAGTCCTACGCTCTTCACTTATGAGTATCAGTCATTTGGGGTGAAAAGTAAAATTTCTGCAAATTCGTTTGATTCTCATCAAAATATTATTGAAGTATTTATATTTTTATATTACAAAATATTATTAAGTATGTATATTTATTTTATATTTATATTTATTGAAAAATAATTAACACAAGATATGTCATATTTTACACGCCTTTCATTATCATTCCATTTAGGCTCTAATTCCCAGAAAACGACAATATTCAACCAACGCCACCAACTAAGCTCTTAAATTTCCCCAAGGCCACTGTAAGCCGCAACTAGCGCCGCCGCCTTTTTGCCTGGGCTCCATCGGAAGCGGTGCGTACACGGCTATCGCAATAGATCACGCGACGCCGCTGCGCCAAAAGCGCGGCCCCTGAGCATGGGCGATTTTGCGGGCGCGCCAGCGAACCATCGCGGCCAGCTGTTCCGGAGCCGTGTTTCCGTTTTTCCACGCGCCGCCGCGCGTTGTAAAACATCCCGCACCGCGCGCCACCTCGCGGCCGGGGGGTGTACTAGGCCGACGGCGCCACCGCCTGCGTGGCTTTCACGGGCGTTTCGGTAATTTGGGGGACAAACATTAAGGAGGGAAAATGTGATGGGGGAAATATGCTGAAGAAAGGGAGACCCCCCAAAAAGATGAATAAGTCAACACAATTCGTAAATGTATTAGTCCTAGAAAGTTCTTTCCTTTAAGGGATTCAGAATGACAATTTGGAGGGGATTCAGAAAATCGCTCTAGGAGATAATAGCATTTTTGGATGGCTGGAGCAACCGGTTGATTCATTAATTGTTTTTTTCCAGAAGCTTCAATTGTTGTGGTCTTTAGTCACACGTTGTGAATGTTATGTCCGAAATGCTGCCTTTATTCCTCCCACGCAAACGTGAGAAATGGCGCCGACCTACACCTTGCCCTGCAGAGGTTTTCCCTCCCAAGTATTTCCGCCAGCGGGATAAGGCTTCAGCCGAAAGAAGCGTTAAGCTCTCGTCTCCCGACAAATGGTGTAGTCTAGTACGCATGTAAGTGTACACTACGCGTGAGTGATGATTTGATTGGCATTCAAGTTTTTTTTAATTTATTTAAGGTCGCATCAACTACTAGGCTATTAGCGACCACTATTGAATGTAACGTTATGGTACGATAATGAAACGATATAGTGATGATAGGGGGTGAAAGGACGAACACATATAACCATGCCCGAGGCGGGACTCGAACCCGCGACCGCACGGTCCAACTATGCGTTCACGTTTGTAGCATTGCATGACACATGGTGGTGCCACGTCACGCAAGATCGGCGCGTGCGCGTTTTGAAATTAATTCTCAAGCTAGTTAAAATGTACTAAGAAACTACCAAAGAAATGCAATCACTCTTGAAAAGCATGTCAAAAACTATCCCAATGTTTCAAGAAATACTTTGTTTGTTATTTTGCATTTATGGTTGATAAAACCGGCCATCAAATTGATGTTAATATTCGTTTACAAGGGGAGTATTTTATCAACATGTTTGATATGATTTCCCCGTTTCAAATGACTCTTGGGATATGGAAGCAACAGATAGGGCCAAAGATTTTCACTAATACCTTACTATTTATTGCATCCAGATATCACACAAGCCGTTCTAGATAAATACGTCTCTTTAATATCCGATATGAACTATGAATTCGAAAACTGAATTCAAGATTTTAAAAAGCGTATACGTTTTGCTTCATTTGCAAAACCATTTTCTGTAGATGTGAATTTATTGCCAGAAAGATTACAATTGGAATATTGTTAAATTTGTTGTGATGCACATTTAAAAAAGAAATTCTATCACGTTGGTTTGGAATATTTCTACAAACATATTTGGTCAGAGAGAAATATTCTGCGTCTTACAAGCACGCTCTGTTGATTGAAAGATTTGAAGATTGCATTGTTTGGAAACTCGTAATGATAACTTTTTAGTCGGAAGAAGCATAGCAAACCTCAAGTGTGATCAGGAATCAGTAATGCTCATTTCGAAAATTCTTTGCGACGAATAACATCATTCCACATCTATAATGATACACTTACTTCTGCCAAACAAAACCATTAGTCTCACTAAAATGTATTATTTTTGATTTTGAAATACAATCCTTATCTTTTCTAACACACACACACACACACACATATATATATATATATATATATATATATATATATATATATATATATATATATGGTTTGCTTTAATAATAAAATAATTGGTTATGCGGCCTAGCAAAAAATCTCATTTCTAAACTTGACCCGAGTGCTGAAAAAGGTTGATCATTCTCGTTTTAATCGATTTATTCTAAAACAACTACGTGTAGTCAGTTACGAATCGATACAAATTAAAGAGGGTAATTCAACTTGGTGTGGAACACTTAAAGAGCAAATGTTATACATATTTAATAGATGTTAAACATATTTTACTAGAAGGGCCGGAATTACTGGGATAAGTTTCTAACTTTTATAATCGATTATTAGTAGTCCTTGAAGGTGTGAAAGTTCATACATTTTTTCAAAGTTAATGAAACTTCTCAAAATCAAAGTATGAAATCTGTAAAACTTTTGAAACTCTGGAATAAATGTAACAAAAATCTGTTTTGAACATTAAATTGATGATCCATTGTAATTTGTGCAGATATAAGGAAAGTGCAATTATACGTGTAAAACAGATAAAATGCAAAGTTACAAATGGTTTGTGTTCCAACGATTTGCTTTCCATTTAAACCATTTATACAGGCAGTCCCACCAACCGTGGACTACCCCCACAACTTCTTAAGGGCTCCAGATATCGAAATACAGTTTCATTCAACAATGCAAAATCATGGGCTAAGTCAGGTGGTGCAGAGATATTGTTTGAAACATTTTTAGTTTTGGAGAAAAATAATCTTTCATTTTGTTAAATGGCATATATTTTACTAGCAATTGATAGATCATACAAATAGAAATGCAATGCAATGTAGCATATGTTAATATTTTGTGTACAAAATTATTCTTTCGGACGTGAGATCACCCCCTTTATTATTTCCGTACTTTCCCTTTACGGCTCTCACACCAGCAAATCCCTATAAATGAGGTCTCTATAGAAAGAGGATTTCACGGAGGAAAGTGAAGAATTGCACTTTGACTAAAAATATGAAAGATTGTTTAAAAAAGAACATCTAATATTCATGTGAAAAACAACCCGCAACGCGCCTCAGGATTTTTTATATATAGTTTTTATTTATTTTATTTATTTATTTGTTAAAAAAACGAAAAAAAACGAAAAAATGAATTTAGAAAATAATTATTTTAGAAAAATAAAGATATTTGAAAAATGTTTTTTCCCGAGTTATAGAAAATCAATTTCAACTGTAAATGAACTACAAGCAAAAGGAGTGCTCAACAAAACGTGCGCACAGTGAAGCTACATTTACGTCCAGAAGCAAAACAAGGGGCCATCTCAGCATTTGCTCAATGGATCAGGGAAACTGGACAAAAAACCTGATCGAGATGGGGGTCATTGACACGGAAGCTGAAGTACATTACTTGTTACAGGCGTATTAAATATTTTTTAAATGTATACAGCGCAAACATAAACTAATTCATTATATATCTTTGTTTTGTTACATTATTTTTCTTTTTCACGATCAGTATAGTCTCTAATTGTATAGAAACAGTTTTGCAGCAGAAAAGATTTTACTTTTAACTTAAATTTGTGTACCGACTTTAATTGTTTTATGTCATCTGGCAATGCGTTGTAAAGTAACGTACATGTATTGTATGTTGATTTCTTGTACTGAGCTGTTGATACTGACACTTGATGCACTTGATTTCTACGGCGTGTGTTGTAATTATAAATATCAATATTGCATGAAAATATGTTCCCTCCGTTAAGTAGGTCATTTTTGACAATATTACAGATTCGTAAATAAATAGACAAGGCAATGGTAGGGTTCCCAGCTCAATGAAAAGAGAGAGCGGAGTCGAATCTTCATTTAAAACCGAGCTTAGCTGCTATATGCCTTTGTTTAAACAAAGGCATATAGCAGCTAAGCTCGGTTTTAAATGAAGATTCGAACCGACCGAAGATTCGAACCGATATGTACACCCTGGGCAGGAGAGTACAATGCTTTAGCAATCACGGCTAAATCGACA
>JAHLJT010004538.1:0-20819 GCA_031308135.1 Acheta domesticus
GGACACGAAAATAAACATTTGAAATAAATACTTATTAAAGTAACCAAATCATACACTCATTTGTGCGAAGCTACGCTTCAGAAGTACAATTGTCATTCACCAACTTATTTTTAATCGGACCAGAGTGCCGAAAACCGTGTCAGACCGTCGGGACTCTAGACCCACGTTTAATAAAAGCACAGCAGTGACATCATCGAAGGTGGATACACCCCGTCCCGTGCCTCTGTGAATCGCCTTGGTATAGCCGTGCTTGTATTACGCTGCCTTTCGCCGCTTCCGCGTATCCCGATATAGACGGGTGGTGCGCAACCCCCGCTCGTGACGGCGTTACAGCGAACACGTATTTCCAGCGCAAGGTCGGCCATCATACGCCACCGAATCTTGGTCATTAGCTGTTTGTTGTACAAACGACGTACTAGCGACATGCAAATTTGCAGATACGATTCATGATTTCAGACTCGACTTTGCCTCTGATTATTACTGGCGCCTCCAAGGGTGGGTGATCGACCACTGAGTTCTCTCTGCAAACTGACACAACCTACTGCCTCGTTCTAGCTACCCCCATGACACTTCTTCGCTTCTGATCTCCATTCTATCTACTGGACTCTCAGCAAGTTTCCCCACTAATGATTTACGCAGTATCGATTTTTAGAACTTTCTCGCGTTTTTACAATATTGTCTGTCTCGCGTTTCTTTTCGTCAGATATTTCGCGGTTAAAGAACCTTCTGCCAGAATTGTCACCTTGATTTGTTTAAGACTGTGCGTTTTCAGAACGTAAGGTCTTGTTTTTTGAGCAATGCGGATGTGCCCAATTTGTTGCGTAATCGTGCCATCATTCACTATAATATCCAAAATGAAACAAGTGGGATATTATTTTATTGTTTTTTCTCAACCTCGGGTTATTTAAATCGAAAATCTCTTTTTCGCAAGATTCATCGGAAATGAATGTTGAATAGCACATACGGTGAAACCTCTCTAAAAGGCCACTCCTATTGCACGACCTACCCTCTCAGCCACCGATTGTTCTTGAAACGGACACTGAAAACCATTTATTTGTAGGCAAATTATTTCTCCGTTACCAAACTACATTTCTCCTGACCAACGACCTGCTCCCTAGCAGCAGTTTTTAACTTCATTTGCCGCTTTTAAGAGACCACTTTCAAGAAAATTGTAAGTAAATAGTAACATTTCCTTAATGGAAAATTGACACGCGTTCGTGTGACATGTCCTGTGCCTGAGTTTTAAACTCGAGGAAAACCAGAGGGCGGGGGATTCGGGAATCAGGCAACCGTGGACAGTGATATGGTATCACGGCTACTCGCTCTTCGTTTTATTTCTTCTAATGAGACGGAAGATGTGAAAGTGAACTAAACGTTAAATTCGTTGAACTGAGAGTCTTTCTACCTCACTTTCTTACCCTTACTTTGTGAAAGAACATGCTGTAAAGAGGTGAAAATAGGACTGTTAAAGACAGTGCGGCTATTCATAATTCGAATGAAATTTTAATCATCTGCGCATATCCTTTCGAGCATCTTCGCATGCGCAGAAGGTTGAGATTTCTGTCACTCGCTCTATACGATTTGTTGTGCTTGTCCCAATATCTGTCGGATTTCCCCGATATCTTTATTGAAGTCCAGGTTACCGTAAACGCATGTGTGCTGGGTTGCGATCGGAATCTGAACCCAGCCCTTCTTTTTACATTTTTGTAGTCAATAAGAGTTCCCTATATAACTTATCATTTTTCGAAAAAAAATTACTTTTTTACTTTTACCACATACTTTCTCCATTATTTGTAGCTGCTCATTTTATTTACAGCACATTTTACAGACAAGCAAGGATAATTTCTTTAATAAATTGGAAATCCAGAACTAAAGGCCTTTCATATATCGCTTTATTGCGCATACGAACTACGATATCATTACGTGAATTCCAGCTTTGGCCTATATGCTTGTATATCTCGACTTTAATGAAGTTGAATGCACCATTCTATTGAAATAGAGATATTGAAATAGAGTAACACTAACGTTAAGTGAACAAAGCTGCGTCGTATCTCTCTCCCATCCATTCCCGATCCAACATGGAAGTCTCAGAATCACTTCACAAAATTGCTGCGTTGTATGTCAACGCCACGTATGGTAGTAATATCAAATTATCGAATAAACGTTCATATAGGATTATGATACTCAATTGTTTGAATTTTTCTTCATATTACGTTTAATTGTGCTTTTAAGAGAGAAACCCCGTCGGGCTAATTTTGAATCAGACTGCGGATGTTGATAGAAAATTCATCAATATATTGCGAATACAAATTGTCGAAATGGAGTAAAAATTAAATTAATATTGTGAATATTAAGAGTCAATTATAATTAACATAACATAATTATTTTTATATACTTTTGATCCATTCCTGCTTCCAAGAATTTTCTCATGATATAAATTCTTGATGGATAGAATTGAATATTCTCCGCGCTGGATGACATGCCCAAAGTAGTAAATATTCAAATTAATCACTGGATATTAACACTCTTCCAACAAATGAGAAATCACACATACTTTCTCGCAAACATTTGTAAAGCTTACATAGCGTGCATTTACATTGCAACGTCATGTAGATATAAGCGCACCTAATATTCATGTAGATATAATCGCACCCAATATTCTATGAGTTCTAATATTAAGTTAACGTTGTAAGATAATGAATAATAGGTTAACACTGAGAGAGATTCTCAGGAGTCCAACTGTCTCCAAGCACAACCAAATTACTTCACAACTGACAGAACCCTCAAAAAGAGCCTGGAAATTTCGAATTTCAATCACATTTCGATTTCTTACAAATGTTCGAAAATACTCAAGAGTGCACCGAAAAAGGGATCGGCACCACTTTATTTACCGTTCCTTGCTACATAAAATTAAAAAAAATACTTTACCTTCAATTGGTATCGCTTTTCAAACTTTAATTGGTATCACCAGTATATGATACCGCTCACGCTTAATCCTATGATTCAACGTATTTTTTGACAACATTGAACTTATCTGCTAGCATAAAAATAAGATCGGTTTTGTAACAGTTTTTTATGATGATGCAAAACTTTCAGTTCGCGTCCCGGTCATGGCAGAAGTTTTCACAAGATCACGACACAGAGATTGGGATCTGGGAAAGTTTTCCTCGAAGGCGAATGAGAGTCAATGGGCGGAGTGAGAACGTGTGTACTGGAATATCATGGGGTTGCTGAGAGAATATCAAGATGACGGGCTGAGGTGACACGTCTTCAATTGATGTTACTGCAGTGCCTCTGAACGGGGGGTTCTAGGGTTCAGTTCTGACGGTGGCAGGATTTTCGACATTAGCTAGATAGCTAGACGAATTCGGCGGCTTTTTGGAAAATAATTCTGCGATCAGGCTGCTCTATAGGTAGTTTTTCCGTGGTTTCTCCAATGAAACGCCAGGCTAATGCCGGTGTAGTACCCTAACAAACGCGCCACGCAGCGCACGCCTATCTTTCCTTTTCCTTCCTTGTCCTATCTCACCCATTACTTACACCACACTTACATGCATCACACTACAAGCAATTGACGGGAGACTAGTCGAGAACTAAGCTAGGGCAGTAACTAGTGGAGGTACCTGGTTGGGAAAACCCTAGCCGACGTGCAGGTCGGCGCAAGATCTCATTATCCAGTGGCGGAAGATCACCGACACATCACGGGGAAATCATTCGCTACACTTACAGAACAAACGACAGCCGTTAATGCGCTCGTAAACGCCAAATTATCAATGGAGAGTAGGCTCACCACTTGGGGAATTTCTTCATAATAAATGCGTTCATTATTGGTAGTATTTGAATCATTTTCAAATTCATGTTCATTCTATTGCTGTTGTTCGGTTTCAAAATCAATGGTCGTGATCTTTATAATTAATAATTTATAATGTTATCTCGTAGTTTTGGTATCACTAGGCGAAAAAAACTTAATGCAATTGGTATCGGCGGTATCTCATACCGCACCGCACAAAAATATTACATAGCTCTAAAAAGAAACCTCCAGTGAAGCTGCTTTGTTCAGAGATAGATCTACACTAAGAAGAAAGGGTTTGAACCGCTGGATATGTATAGCCGTATCAATCAGATATTGTTGCACAAGTGTCAATTTGCCGGCGCGGTATGTCAGACCGCGATAACCAATTAAAGGTAAACGAAAAAAATTGGAGCCTATCTAAGAAAATATTTGTTTAAAATTTCTTTTGTCTGTTTCACACAAAATAACGAAAAAATACTCATTTTCGAAAAATTTAACATGATCTTATTTGAAGATTTGTTTGTTATGAACACATTTCATTAGGAAAACATATCTTCAATGTTGTAGTTACAGGAAGACACCGAAAAAATTGAACTTTTGCAATTTTCGAAAAATCAGTCATTTCAACGAAAATGAGACCTGCACCATTGTCTGAAATGTTCTTTACGCTATCCGAACACAAAATTTAATTAAAAATTTGGACCCACTTTTCTTAAAAACATTGAAAATGTCCCAGGGGCTTCATGTAAATACCCCCCAAAATTAAAATATCGCTTTCAAATTCAAGGGGCCGCGACATCAGCTACATCTATTGGAGAATCTCAGTTTTGTAGAAAATCGGCTGAACGATTTAGGCACTAGCGTTGATCTCATACTGACAGACAAGTTTTGTCGTCAATCGATTTTTCGGTATCAAAGACCCACAAAACGTGGATTCTGATTACATAACATGTTAGAAGAAGTAATTTACTGCATATAGGAACAAGATTTATCCAGTATTTAATTACCAGGTCCCGGCAATAATAGTTTTTCTAACCAGAGTTCGCCAATTTTTCCCCACAGCATTACAATCCTTTTTACTGCGTCAAGAAAGCGATTACTATTTTTGTTGTAAGTTATCTCTAGATTTTCTAAGAAACTGAAGTAATGTAGTGTAGCGATCCTGAGCTCGCTCAGTCACTTTTGGCGATAAGAAAGACCTTGTCTGCGTGCTTCGCCGCGCGATTACGTAACCCGTCGCCTTATCAGCGGTCGCTGGAGGGGGTGCGGGGGGAAGACAGTTGTTCCCTCCCCTACGCGGAAAAGAAGGGGTTGTAACGGCGGTGTCTGGAAAGTGCGCAGAATGTTTCGAGAAGCGGCAGCGTGAGGTAGCAGCGTGAATTTGGAAGCTGATGGTGTGGGCCGCGAGCTCCAGTTAGCGAGAAAGAGGTTTGGCCCAGTGGTGGCTAAATTCACACCGCAGATGCGCGTTCGACGAAGGCATCTGGTCTTGCCAGTAAGACGGGGTTACAGAGAGAACCCGTGCTTAGGCCCAAGACAGAGCGTCGGCAGCCGCATTAGTTCGCTGTGAGTTGTGCGCTGGTGGCGGAACGCCACGGTCATCGAAATAAGGTCGGTGTTAAAGACAAAACAATTTTATATGTGATACTATAAAAAGTAATGAGAATTTGGAAGCAATTGACTGTAGAATGCAGGTTGAAGTGTTGTTCCTGTAGTTCACTGTCAGATTGTTTAATATTTTTTTTTGGCCATTAACACTCTTGCATAATGTATGATATACCCGACCATTGATATTTCCATAATCATTGTGGACTATTTTCAAAAGATATTTGAAGTAGTGTGTCTTCTAAGGGGAGAACATCACTTATTTATGATAGAATCTTGTCATGTTAATACACTACAAGTGCAGTTTCTGTCTTTAAATCAAAAGAACATTTTGATGATAGTGTAAAATCCAAATCAAGTTAGAAACAATTTGGGTTATTATGAACAATTAAAAGGTTATAAAAGTATATTTGCAATGAACTGTTGAATTTAAGTGAACTTAAATATCTCCAAATATTTATTGAAATTTGGATGCCTGTTGAGTAAAAATACAACATATTTTTAATTTCAACCAAAGGTGTAGGTTGTAATAAATGTTTCACATTTATGGTGTAAACACACATGTTTAGTTTTTTTTCAATTTCTTTTGAATATTCTGTGTTTTTCAAAACTATGTTTATTCATTTAATTGTACACAACATATGTCTTTGTAATCGAAGTGAATTGTTTTGCAGAAACTACTATGTATGCTAATGCAGTGTATGTTGAGGAAGGGTTAATTGCAATTTTTGTAAACAGAAAGTGCTGAGGCATTTTGTCATCCGAAATGCCTGTGCTCTACCCTCTGATGTACTATTATGTGTACTCATCTCCCCAGAGATATCTTTGATTCAATTTGTTTGATTTCAATTTATTTTTGTCACAGAAGATGTTGCTGCGATGCTAGTTTGTGCCAACTTTGAAATTCATAATTTCTGCAGTTGATTTTTCCTCAAAAAGTTTTTTTTACGCTGTTCAGTGTTGTATTTTTCTTTGTTCATTTGTTTATCTGTACATGTTAGGTAATTTTGCAATTTGTGTTTCTTTTTTTTTGAGATTCAATTATATTAATGTTTGTGGCTTTCAACTTTGTGTTTTTTTTCAAATTTCAACAAGAGCCAAATTACCCACGAAATTTCACCACGGCCGACCTACACGAACGGTCACATAAATGGCGCCCAACTGGCTGGCTTGAAATTTTGAGAAATTTACACAATAGCCAAAGCTATTGGTGGTTCCAGCAGTGTTTTTTTTAGTATCTTTGATGTTTGACAAGGTTGTGTTGTGTTTGTTAAAGGTATGCATTCTATAGATATTGTAGGTGGTAAAATACCCACTGAATAGTTTAATATTAATTTTTTGTCAATTTGAACTCAAATTACGACTGGTTCATTTTGTTAGATAAAATGGCTGATAAATACAACCAAGCTAGGGATTTGGGAGATCTTTCTTCAAATGAGGATGATGGGGAGACTACAGTCAGGGAATTAGTTCAACAGGTAGAATCACCGGTTGCTACCGAAGAATATGCTACTCTTGGTACGTCGGGAACTGAATCTGCGTCTCCTCAAGATCCAAAGACATCAGAAATTGACATTGACAGGGCGAATAATATGATGATAAGATTAATGTCGCAGTTTATGATTCAGATAGATGAGAAACTTAGGTCCTCGAATTCGGAATTAAAAGACAGGTTATCTTCTCAATTAAATGATAAATTAGCGGATCATCTAATCAATTAAAAGACAGTTTATCTTCTCAATTAAATGATAAATTAGCGGATCAATCTAATCAATTAAAAGACAGTTTATCTTCTCAATTAAATGATAAATTAGCTGAACAGTCCTGTCAATTAAATGATAATTAGCTGAACAGTCCTGTCAATTAAATGATAAATTAGCTGAACAGTCCTGTCAATTAAATGATAATTAGCGGATCAATCTAATCAATTAAAAGACAGTTTTATCCGCTCAGTTAAATGAAAATTTGCGGAACAATCTACTCAGTTGGAAGATAGATTAACTGCTAGTTTTAATGCAAGACTAGTTCACTTAGAACAAGCCATAATAGAAAAGACTTCGCAACTTTCATTAGAAACAAAACAACTATCTGAAAATATAGTACAGATGGAAAAGAATTTTCAAGATAGGACGGAACAGTTGTCAAGAGATCTTTCAGACAAAACTTCACAATTGGAACAAAAGTAACCGATACGACCTCTCAAATTAGAACTGAATTAGAAGAAAAGCTGGAGGAACAGATGTTACGTTTGAATATTAATTTTGAAACAAAAGTTGATAAGGTCAAAACAGAAGTCGACAAAAACGTTTCTGATATAAGGGCAGAAATAGTAGACAACGAGCACAAAATTTTGTCGCAATTAGACGCAAGGAAACGGGAATTAGAAGCTAAGGTAAACGACCTCCAAGAGAAGATTGATGGTTTACCTGCGGGCCCTATGACTACACATCCTATGATGGTTAGCTTACCGCAAGGTTTAACTTTTGGAGCCCATGGGAAGGAGAACCCCTGCGCATTCATAAAGGCAGTAGAAAATTTTTTTACATTGTATAATCTGCCTGAAAGCAAGAAAGTCAGATTGGTTTATCAGATGCTAGTGAGTAATGCGAAAATTTGGGCGGACACATCTGGATCCATTACCGACTTCAATGGAGGGATTTAAAGAAAAGTTCTTCATGAGGTACTGGAATCACGAAACCCAGGTTAATTTCGGTTGAAGCTTATGTGGAGTACCTGGAAAAAAGGTCAGAGCATGCAAGACTACGCTACGGAAAAGCTAGCAGGCTTCAGATTATGCTCTCCCACGATTCCAGAAAGTGAAACCGTTTGCCTTATAATTAGACATTTTCCAATAGGCATTCAGAATTTGCTAAAAAGTCAACTGCCCATGACAGCAGAAAAGTTAGTGACGCAGTTAGGTCTGTATGATGCAACTTATGAGATGTCGGGTAAGCAGGATACAACAAAACCGACAAGCATTTCATCAGCAGCCATCATACAAACTTCTGGCACTAATATGGAAAATGGAAATATAAAGAAAAAGGGAAAGAAACACGAGATATCAGGAGATCGTGAAGACACTTCTACTCCGTCGAAAGTTGCTAAATCGGCGTATTATCAACCTGAAGCAACTGCACAACTGTACAACGCAGAAAAGGGAAAGCAGAAAATGGGCAAGGATAATCCAACACCATCTACTTCAAAAGATCCTGGACGAGGGTTAAACTAATGAGGTTTGTCTCGTGTGGTCACCCCGAAACAACCAGGAAATCAAGGAAGTAGAAGAGGTGACAATACAGTCTGTGACGTGTTTGCAACCATACTCAGAATCTGAAAGGATGCCGTTTACCAGTGTCAACGCAACCAGACGTAGGTGCCCGATGATCAACATAATATGCGAAGGAAAAGAAATCTCAGCATTGGTTGATACAGGGTGCACATGCTCTGTGATTGTAGAAGATCTGTTAAATGAAATCTCTAAATTGAATCCGAATATACCGCAACTCCCTATGCACAAATCATATACTGTTGGAGCGAACAAAAAGAGGTCGCGTCCAATATCTCGACAGGTCCTATTGCAGTTGACAATTGGCCTAAAGATGTATGATGTTGTCTGCATAGTAGCAAAGGAATTGCTGTATCCACTCATATTAGGGATGGATTTTCTGCACGACTACGGAGTGGTGATTGACCTATCTAGGAATGCTATACAATTCCCGTTGGACAACACTGTAAACTGTAATCCAGAAGACGACGAGCAGTGCACGGATCTTCACATCAACTGTGTTACTTCTACTAACTTATTAACATCCATTGAAGATACGATTAACAAAAATGAAGAAAAAAACCATCAGCAAGGAAGAAGGGCGTTGAATTTCAAGATTATTTTTTCTTACCATTTCAAGACGTGATGATACGAAAAAAAAATCTTATTCATTGGGGGGCTATGTAGCGATCCTGAGCTCGCTCAGTCACTATTTGGCGATAAGAAAGACCTTGTCTGCGTGCTTCGCCGCGCGATTACGTAACCCGTCGCCTTATCAGCGGTCGCTGGAGGGGTGGCGGGGGGAAGACAGTTGTTCCCTCCCCTACGCGGAAAAGAAGGGGTTGTAACGGCGGTGTCTGGAAAGTGCGCAGAATGTTTCGAGAAGCGGCAGCGTGAGGTAGCAGCGTGAATTTGGAAGCTGATGGTGTGGGGCCGCGAGCTCCAGTTAGCGAGAAAGAGGTTTGGCCCAGTGGTGGCTAAATTCACAACCGCAGATGCGCGTTCGACGAAGGCATCTGGTCTTGCAGTAAGACGGGGTTACAGAGAGAACCCGTGCTTAGGCCCAAGACAGAGCGTCGGCAGCCGCATTAGTTCGCTGTGAGTTGTGCGCTGGTGGCGAACGCCACGGTCATCGAAATAAGGTCGGTGTTAAAGACAAAACAATTTTATATGTGATACTATAAAAAGTAATGAGAATTTGGAAGCAATTGACTGTAGAATGCAGGTTGAAGTGTTGTTCCTGTAGTTCACTGTCAGATTGTTTAATATTTTTTTGGCCATTAACACTCTTGCATAATGTATGATATACCCGACCATTGATATTTCCATAATCATTGTGGACTATTTTCAAAAGATATTTGAAGTAGTGTGTCTTTCTAAGGGGAGAACATCACTTATTTATGATAGAATCTTGTCATGTTAATACACTACAAGTGCAGTTTCTGTCTTTAAATCAAAAAGAACATTTTGATGATAGTGTAAAATCCAAATCAAGTTAGAAACAATTTGGGTTATTTATGAACAATTAAAAGGTTATAAAAGTATATTTGCAATGAACTGTTGAATTTAAGTGAACTTAAATATCTCCAAATATTTATTGAAATTTGGATGCCTGTTGAGTAAAAATACAACATATTTTTAATTTCAACCAAAGGTGTAGGTTGTAATAAATGTTTCACATTTATGGTGTAAACACACATGTTTAGTTTTTTTTTCAATTTCTTTTGAATATTCTGTGTTTTTCAAAACTATGTTTATTCATTTTAATTGTACACAACATATGTCTTTGTAATCGAAGTGAATTGTTTTGCAAGAAACTACTATGTATGCTAATGCAGTGTATGTTGAGGAAGGGTTAATTGCAATTTTTGTAAACAGAAAGTGCTGAGGCATTTTGTCATCCGAAATGCCTGTGCTCTACCCTCTGATGTACTATTATGTGTACTCATCTCCCCAGAGATATCTTTGATTCAATTTGTTTGATTTCAATTTATTTTTGTCACAGAAGATGTTGCTGCGATGCTAGTTTGTGCCAACTTTGAAATTCATAATTTCTGCAGTTGATTTTTCCTCAAAAAGTTTTTTTTTACGCTGTTCAGTGTTGTATTTTTCTTTGTTCATTTGTTTATCTGTACATGTTAGGTAATTTTGCAATTTGTGTTTCTTTTTTTTTTGAGATTCAATTATATTAATGTTTGTGGCTTTCAACTTTGTGTTTTTTTTCAAAATTTCAACAAGAGCCAAATTACCCACGAAATTTCCCCACGGCCGACCTACACGAACGGTCACAGTAGAGCTCCCTTTGTTGGAGGTCTGTAGATGAAAAGAAAGATTATTTTGATTAAAGTAATATATATGAACGTTATTTCAAACGTTCAACTGTTATTTTCAATTGGATATAAACTTATTCCTGACAGGAAGGTAGAATGAAAGTCTAATTAATTTCCACACAAACAACAAAAAATTAAGGTGCATCCGGGCCACTCCCAGGAAATCAATATATATATATATATATATATATATATATATATATATATATATATATATATAGATTGATAGATAGATATACACTGGATGTTGGTATGTATATGAGAGCTAAACTCAGACACCGTTGGAACGATATCCATGAAAGTTGTAAATTTTTCGTGTTTTTTCACCCAGAAGGTGCTATTAATTCTGTTGTAACTCCACTAGAACAAAACTAAATATTCACGTCAAATGCAACCCGCAACCCGCTCGGCCGCATTTCGAATCTTTATCGTTAAATAACTCCTAAACTATGCGTTCTAGGGCCTTAATAACTAAAATTTTGAGGCCTCAAAGAAACGTTTCTGACACCGTAATCTACGGATGAAACCTTCTTGAACATTCTATTACATTTTTGCTGGTGCGGTGCTTCCGGATATCACCTCACCTGCTCAGAGACGTGAAGAATCTCCAAGTAAATGTGAATGAGAGGGACAGAGAGCTGCAGAGACAGAGGAGCAGAGACAGACAGACAGACAGAGAGGGACAGGGTGAGGGAAGGAGGGAGAGATAGTGAGTAATGGCGATGGGAGGGGAAAGAGGGAGATGATGGGCGGAACGTCTTCCGGAACGTCTAGTATATTATAGCATCTATGTTACTAATTTCTAATGCACACATAAATTGAAATAACACTGTGAAGCACACTGCCGTGTGAGAGGTGAATACGATTTTCTTAGATACCCAGGAACATGGGAAAATCCAAAAACGATACATTTTGATTCTGACTGTAAAATTCGACTTTTGTGTTATTGCCTATTATTATGATGCCCGTACCGACTAAATTGTCTAAATCATCTGAATCACATTATTATGTGTTAATCTCTACCAGTGATACAGAAATTAAATTATTACGAAAGAAAATCGAATTTGCCTAAGAAATTTCTAAGTTATAAAAATTGGTAACTTGCCACAAAACAGTTCCATAAATCATTAATGCAATATATTAATGTGGTTGTATCTCCATAGTGAAGATCATAATCAAAATGGAGGGTTAAAACCATAATTAATATTTTAGAAACATGAAATTAATATTTACAACCATAAAATTAATATTTTGTAAATATTGTGGAGCTTGTCAGTTTCTACCTGAGAATTTAGTATCTTACATGTCATACAAGATGTATTGTATATTATATTGATTAGCATTTTAAAAGAAAATGTTTGAAATAAATATTTATAATCTACCCAAATCCTCATTTTGTTTGTAATGTTTTGATCCCAGAAGAGGATTTTAAAAACAGAATCAAAATGTTTTGGAAGGTATTTGTAAAGTTTTACTTATGATACAGTACATGATGATTCAAACTACTGTTTAATGTGGTGCATAATATAAGTTTTATATGTAATTATAAATTTAAAAAAATTGTCAAATAATATATACTAATTATTACCATGAAAATTGAGAGTTTTATTGGATCCAAAATTATGTGTCATTTCAGATATTTCAATTTTTTAGAATTATTCTAATGGAAATGTTTGTATTTTCCAAGTCAAACACTGATTTGTGGAAAGTTAGTGTATAGTTATTTAATAATATGTTTAATTTAATAATGTATAGTTATAATAATATGTTTACAAGATTACAATACTATGTAATCAAGTATGCTGTGGTTTTTTCTATTGTGTATGACTGTAGTTCTTGAACTCCTTTCTGTTATATAACTTGCATTTTGTAGTTTACCAACAGTTTTATAAACAATGTTCTTTCTAAACTTTATAAATGACAATGCTTTCTTTTTATTGAATCTATTGAAATTATTATCGTTTAAAAACAGGTTTTTATATTCTTACTCAATAGATTATTCTTTATTTTACTAGCTGTACTAGGTTAAAATGTAGTGAAGTGAAGTGGACAACGACAATAACCCATATCATACCCAAAATTGATGCAAAAATCCTCTTGCTGTGGTTTGCACTTGCTTTAATTACTGTTACATTCTTCTCATTTCTTATGTTGAACATTATTATTACAGTATTATTATTGTTATTGTATTATTATCGTATGGTTATTATCGTAGAATTGTTACTATGATTAGATTATGATTATTATTATTATAATTATTATTATTATTACCGTCAAATTCTGCCACCAGTTTTTGTAGCTATTTTGCAGAAAAAATGTATCTATTTATAATATTTTTAAAAAGCACGATTATTATTATTATTATTATTATTATTAAAAACTGGTAAATTAAATTGATAAGCTTGGAGAATTAACACTATTCATTCAGATAACAGGAGGAAAATACCGATTAAATCATAAGAGTAATACTACCTCATTACCTCACTCTTCAAAAATAATCTTCAAACACACTAGACATTCTCCACATTCATACTACATTAATGAGTGGAAATCAAGTTGATGTTAATTAAAAGTATTTTAGAATTAATGTACATGAATATTTCAGTGAAACTTGAAGACTTTTATTATTATAATGGGAGTGAATTTCCCCAGACAACAATGAACTATTTCTTAATACATAACACTAATACAATATAGATAAATGTCAAAACAAATATTATTGGCAAACGAAAAACATACTGCAAATTATGTACATTTACAAATAAGAGATAAACATAAAAATATCTCATAACACAAGAACAAAATAAAATTACATTAGAGTTCAAAGAGAGTGAATTGTCCCCTTTCAATAACTAACCATTTGTTAATAGATAACACTTATGCCCTATTCAATTTAAATAAATGTCAATTAAAACAACATCACAGACAATAGAGAAACATATTGTAAGTTACGTACATACATCTTTATCTGTATATTCATAAATTATGTATACACAGATGAACCTAACAATATCTCGTAGCATGAGAACAATATAAAATTTCATTACAGTTGAAAGAGGAATATGTGTAACAAATACTACGATTTGTTGATTCAATCATTTTTCCTAATATACTGTCCGGGATTATGATATTATATCCTGTAATTCGTCCTCATCTCTTCTGTACGGGTCCTCAATCACATTTTCAATATAACCAATGTCATTCTCATGAACTGCATAAATCACTGAACTGTTTCAGAAACCTTTGTTTCATATTGCCTTTTATGACGTACGTTGCTGCCTCACCGTTTACCGGTAAACTTATCTATCTAGAAATGGTCAAACATTCTCAGAATATACAATATATTTCCTAGCTACGATGACTATTAAAAACTGGTTTTTGATACACTTAAATAAGTTATCAATTATTTTTACTAAAATATAATTTGTGATTGTGTTTTAAACAAAATGTTACAAGTTGTTGTAATTCTTCATCATTCTCATACTCGTTTTCACTCACATTTTCCATATAACCATTGTCCGGGCTATGGATGGAAGACCACTGAATTGTTTCAAAAACTCTTTTGTCATACTCGATTCGATCTTTTTGGAATAAGATCGCTGCCTCAGCATTTACAGGTAAACTTAGATTTGGTTCTTTCAGTAAAGATTGAATTGCCGCTAGTAAAAATGCCACGTTGTGATTTGGACTCCATTGGTCTAAAATATCTATAGATAGGTCTCCATTGACATTTATATTGGGGTGGTACATCTTCGACATAAATCTTACGTTTGGTGGTTTGATAGGGTACTCTTTCGTGAACTCCAATCGAATTTGAAAGGTACCGTCTTCATATGGCGTACCTATCGGTCCGAACATCACTCCTTTCCACACAAAAAAGTTATTATTTTCAGGCGATAAGCACACACCTAAAGTTAAATCTTGAACAACCCTGGCAAATTCTTGAATTAGACGTTGAGGTGCAAGATTGTCCATTGTTATAAACGTTTTTGAAGTACTTGCACAATAATGTTTAGAGTTACGTCGCTATTTCTCCCTGCAAGCCTCGGTAATTCTGTAAAATCAAAGTAGAAAGTTTCACTTAATTATTTTACAAGTACTGTACTCGAACCAATCAATTATTAGAAGAGAAATGGAACATATACGTACCTGAGCTATAAAATATTATCTCCAAATCACAATATTAAAAGCAACTGCTCCCTTCCAAAGAGAATCTACAAACAAGTAAAGTCAAAGAAGCTTTAGTATCCTGATTCCAATGTTATTGTTCGGATGTTAAGACTCGGTTTTTGCAACCATACTCGAATTGAGAAAAATGACTATTTATTACAGAGTTTTTACAAATATTTACACAATCATTACAAATGTGTTTCTTTATTTCAAATTAAATGTAATAAATCAGTAAAGATTTATTATGCAGCATATTATGCAGCATAAATGTAATAAATCATATTGTACTTGTATTTCGTACAATGTGTAATCGAATTTAAATATTGTAATTCAAGGGGATATTATTCTATTACGGAATGTGCAGCATCGTTTACACAATTATTACAGGACGCTAATTAACCAGATAATGTTTAGTATATTTTTGGTGGTTATGAGATCAAAAGGTCTTGAACAGAAACAAGATAAGGCATAACAGTTACAGCAGAACTGAATTGTAATGTTATTATCGCGGTGTTGATTACGGGAATGCGTATCTTGTTGCTATACTTCCCTTACTACATATCGTTTGAAGTAATTGGTGCAGTAACAAGATGAGAAACATTTGCACCAAAATCAAGATATTAACATTTACGAAAAGCAGGAGACTTGCTCAGGCTAATGTGGCTAGTCTTGCAACTGCCAGAAGCGCTTCAATTTGTAATATCAGTGAATTATGTTTTAATAAAGTGTAAATAGATTTTCAGAAACAATAATGTGTGTTACCGAGTTCCCCAAAGATTCTAGCCATAAGATGGTAAAAAGTACCCCAACTTGAAATTGAAAATAAAATTTTTCCTGAGGATTGTGACCAAGAAAACATTTTTTTTCATGTATTTTTAGATACCCCCCTCATATTCTTCATAGTAAGAAAAAGCGTGTTTATTTTGTTTCATTTTTTTAATTAAATTGGCTGCATGAATTTCCATGAAAAATATGGCTTCTTTATGTGAAATTTGCTCAATTTTTCAAAAATAGTTTTAAATATTTTATTGACTGCGAAATTCAAACTTTTAAATGGATTTGAAAATTTTGGATTTTTTAAAGAAAGTTCTTATTCCACCGAGAGCACGAGAACATTATCAAATATTGTCCTAAAAAATCAGTCGTGTTCTGGAATTTTTTCAGATTTTTCTGATTGGTGCGCCATGTTTAAAAAAATTAAAATAGAAATTTTTGTCCCATTTTGTCGTATTTTCAGGAAATTCATATATACTTATATACACAAACACACACACATATATATTTATATACATACACACATACACACACACACACACACACATATATATATATATATATATATATATATATATATATATATGTCCGGGGGCTAATGTAAAGTACTCGGTACTTAGCTCGTAAAGAGCTGTTAAATATATTATATTTAACAGCTTTTTAATATATTAAAGAACTGAAGTTAAATATATTAAACTTATATAGATACGTTTAAAATGTTATAAAATCTCTGTATTAACATCTGCATTTTCAGTGCGCTGTATTCTCATTAAAAATGTTCTAAACAAAAAATAATTTCAAGTAATATGGATTAAAACTTTTAAGAAAATAAAGTACTATAATTTCGTACGATTTTTTTATTAATGTAGGATAAAAATATACGATAAATTGATGGTATTGCCTACGTTAATGTGGCGTAATAATATTGTATTTAAGAGTCTTCAATATTTTTCCTTACTAGTATTTTATCTCGTGTATGACTTGTTACCTTTTGCGTTACAGCTTTCTGCTGGCAGGTTGAAAGACCTTGAGTGCTTCAGAGTTTGTTCACATGAAATTCAATCGCCTCTAGAACGGACAGCCTTATTGTTTCGTGTTGAACGCCGCTTTCCTCGCGATATTGACTTTCTCGCTACAAACACAAAAGTAAAACACAATGTCCACCTGTACGCGAAGTCACCTGGATTTCGCTTCGAGGAAATCTATGAAGTGAAGTTGGCGAACTTGCAGGTCCCGCAGTCGCCTCTCTTCTCCCGAGAAGCGAAAGGGGACCGTACAGTGGCGAAAGTTCGAAACAATATGCCACCGGCAACATAACGCTTGGAGGACTATATAACGGTTGTTTCGCCTCATTTATTCTAGTTGACATTGTATTTTCACGGATTGTTCTATAAACCGTTCTTTCCACTGCGAGAGTGGTATACGACAGTACTAGTTTTCGTTTGTTCATTTCGTTGCTCGGAATTGGTACGGGCGTTGAGCCCAGGATTGCCGCGAATTGTTCAAGCATTCAGGGCTTTATGTTAGAATTAACACTGGGTTAATTGTATATCCAAACAGGGAACTTCGATTCTGGTAAAGCTATTTATATCATTTGAAATGTCTAATCCCACAAGAATATTATTTTGATGGACGTAGTTGAGTTACATACCATGTAGTCTTTTAAAAAATTGGAATTTATGAGTATTAGAGATTATTCCTAATTTTTTAAATAATGTTAAAAATCAGATATTATGATGGAAAACGTTTTAAAAATGAAGCACTTCTGAGCATTGAATTATTTTATATACTGAACAATTTTCCTTCGAATATAACATTCTTACCGCAGAAGATCAATGAACAGCTCCGGAGACATGGAATAGGCGTCTGCGCCATTGCTGTTATGGCCGGCTTTGCAACAGTTACTACAAATCAATTAATACGAAAAACTCCAATTTTTTAGAAGTTGAAGTCTCTTCATACAATTTGCACAAAAATATAGGCACATATTATTACCAAATAACTGGAGACAACAAAGACTACGAAGAATTATATGAATGATAATTACTATCTTGCATAAAGTACAAAGAGAAAGAAAAACATTTTTACCAAAAAGAAGAATAAACAGTATATAGTTAATAACCTATATCCTTGCCAGTGAAGTAGGACATCGATAAATAGAGACGAGTAAAATACCAGAGAGGATACAATGTCAATGACATTATTAAACTAGGAATAAGTGAATTAATTAAATCACTAACACACATTTATACAGGATTGAAGAAGAAAAAGATGAATAAGCAGAAAAGATACCTGGACAATGATTAACAAATGTAATTACACTAACACACCAGAAATATTTAAGAGACAACTTAAAGTGTTATAGACTTTTAGCCTGTTATGAAACTTCGAAACATGTACGAATTTTTCCCTTAAGATACAACACCTAGAATCACCAAAGTATTAGATGAAAACCAACCGACAAAAGATCCAAAAGTAGACCATCTACAAACCGTAAACCAAATAATAGAAAAATGTGAAAAATACAATATCGAAACATGTATCGTTTTTATAGACTACAACGAGGTCATTGATTCAGTCGAGCGTGAATATGTACTAAAGGCATTGCAACCCCCAAGGAGTACAGAAGAAAGTGTTTAAGAAAACTAACGAAGCTTGATATTATCATTTGAAACAAATTTAAGCAGAAATAAGAGAAAAAATACAGATTAACAAGAAGAGTAGTACAAGGAGACAAAACATCGTTAAATCTGTTTTGGCATTGTAGATATAAAAAGCTAAAGTGGAAGGAAAAGTAGGCATACATGAATATATACCTACCTTTCGATGTGCCAGCGTTTTTCAAAAAACGCTGGCACATCTGAGATTTACTGATGACATAATAGGGATTCTTAAAATCAGCAAGAGAGCTACAAAAATTGATGGAATTGAACGACCAGAATATAATGGCACGACTAGCATGAGTGTCGCACAACCCAAAATATTGACGAACACGAAGGAACACAAACATGAACAGGAAAGGATATGAATGGACTTTTATTTAATTATTTATATATATATATATATATATATATATATATATATATATATTTGAGAGACCAACGGCTTACATTATTAAGCATGTATTTGCAAGATTTTACGAGGACAATTATGTACGCATATATTCATGTAATAATGAAAAATCTAAAGAAAATCAGGAAGGATCACGATTTTGAAGAATTTTTAACATATTGTATTGTCTTGTAAATTGGATTACTCTCCTAACCGCGGTCCGTGAAGAGGAATGTACAGGAAAATGTAAAACATAGGTAATATGCAATTGCAGGAGTGTCATAGGTTCTTATAAACTATGACGTAAGAAATTTTTAAACACACGGTCCTTTATGCCCATCCTTATTTCTTCCCATTCACCTGTTTCCCATCCTGCTGTCTTCCCACCCAGTTTTCTTCCCACCTTGGCCGTTTTCCAATCCTGCTTTCTTTCCACCCGCCTTTCTAACCGGCTCCCTTCTTCCAGTCCATCCCTCTTTATTTTTTCGTTCCCTTGGTACCTCTTGCCTCCCCTCTCACCCCTTTCGAACCATCCGTCTTCCTATCTCTCACCCTCCCTTCTCTCTGAAACCTACCCATTTCACCTTTCTTCTACCTCTTCCGTTCCTTTTCCTTCCTTCATGCCTGCCTTCTTCCCTCTTTACATCCCTTCATCCTGCACCTCTCGTTCCCTGCTTCCGTGCCTCCCGCTAGCGGGGGGGCACTTTCTTTTAATTAAAAACGGACAAGGTGCGCGAGGAGAAGGAACGGAACGGAGCCGTGACTGCGCTCCGGTTCAGTGGATTCGTTCGTGGCGATATTGAAAGGGCGCGCGGCGAGTGCCGGCGAGTTGCGGCGCTGGTCACATGTGGCCGGCGAGTGGCGGAAAGCGTTGCTTGTTGCGGCGCGGGCGGCGGCTCCCACGCCGAACCAACGGAGCGCGGGGGGGGGGAAGGGGGAGGGGCAGCTGCGCTTTGATATTACGCACCACACGAAACGAGGCCACCCTCGCCCACCCACGCGCCCATACAAATAAATTGTTCTACGTTGCTCATATAAAACGTTCCGTGTGTGATATCTTGTAGACACAAAGCAAAATTTGCGCAACGAATCAAAATAACCTTCGGTGGGCGTCGAGCAAAGAAGCCATGGGTTAAGGTATTGTTTTCTGTTTCATCGTGTTTATTGGATCGAGGAGAACTATGAAAATGAGCATTTTGTTTTGATGTGTTTTGTGCAAAATGCCGATTTTGTTTGGAAAGGCGTGATATGGAATTCCGTAAATCTGCCAGTACTCATGGCCCAATCTTGTATTTCATTTATATTTCACAATAAAATGTATATTCACTGGTGTAGTAAACGGTTGCGAGGCAGTGGACTGCAGATAACCTGGATTGCAGCATATAAAATATATAAAGGAATTCGAAAATTACAGACAATACTTTCTATAGGTACCCGTGCCTCTCAGGACGAAACAGTAAAATAATTAATTATTATGGGTAGTATTAAGATCATAATATTTAATTTGTATACGTACATTGACTCACCCTGAGTACGTTTCAGAATATCGATTTGTCAATTTGGCTCACGGTGTATTATTCTGCGTGCCAGCGTGCTAGAAGCCTCCATACTGGCACATTTAATCTAATAGCGACTCCACCTCTCGCGCAGTTCACGACTGCCTCCCTCGTAGGTCGCCGTCCTCTCCAGTGCTAGAGTAGCGCCCAAGTGGAAGTGTTAGGCCCCGTCGAGGTCACTAATCACCTGCATCGGTGCTCACGACAACTATCGGAACGGGAGAACACGGCCGGACGTAGTATCAACAAGCTCCGATCGGTAAGGGGAGCGCGAG
>JAHLJT010004541.1:0-15651 GCA_031308135.1 Acheta domesticus
GAGGTCTGAACCTGCAAGAGAGATTGCACATGAAACAGAATTACATTTTACATTAATAATTCTTGAGGTGAAAAGAACCACTTTAGACGACGTGCAAGAACCTGATAAAATTAATGCAAACTTAGAAGAACAACAGGCAGTAAATCACTTACACCCTCTTTAAATAAGTAAAAATAATTAACTGCTATGCTGTGAATATAGAAAAATTAGGAACTTCAGAGCTCAACAAGAACATGTTTGCTAGTACAACATTTGTCGCTTATGGACGCACATATAAAGAAGTACGCACTAATAATAATATTATTTATACTTATTATTTCTATTATTATTATTTATTATTATTATTATTAAGAATGATGCTGTTATGTTGATTACAAACTAGATTCCTCACTACACCTGTGACTCACAATGGGCTACAACAATATTAACAATTTCGGCATACACCAAATCTCCTCCGCAAGACCAATTTTTCTTTATTTTTGTTTATTTATTTGTCAAAAAACAGCAAAAACTGTATATGACGTGTGGGGAAAGAAATTTATCTGCGCACATTTTCTTGAGGGCCAGAATTTTTTAAAAAAATAGAAAATAATTAGTTTAGAAAAACAAAAATAATTGAAAAATGTTCTTTCCCGAGTTATAGAAAATCAATTTCAACGGTAAATGAACTACAAGCAAAAGGAGTGCTCAACAAAACGTGCGCACAGTGAAGCTACATTTACGTCCAGGAGCAAAACAAGGGACCATCTCAGCATTTGCTCAATGAATCAGGGAAACTGGACAAAAACCTGATCGAGATGGGGGTCATTGACCCGGAAGTTGAAGTACATTACTTGTTACAGGCGTATTAAATATATTTTGAAAATGTATACAATGCAAACGTAAACTAATTCATTATATATCTTTGTTTTGTTACATTAAACATTATTTTTCTTTTTCACGATCAGTATAGTCTCTAATTCTATAGAAACAGTTTTGCAGCAGAAAAGATTTTCCTTTAAACTTAAATTTGTGTACCGACTTTAATTATTTTATGTCATCTGGCAATGCGTTGTAAAGTAACGTACATGTATTGTATGTTGATTTCTTGTACTGAGCTGTTGATACTGACACTTGATGCACGTGATTTCTACGGCGTGTGTTGTAATTATAAATATCAATATTGCATGAAAATATGTTCCCTCCGTTAAGTAGGTCATTTCTGGCAAATATTACAGATTCGTAAATAAATAGACAAGGCAATGGTAAGATTCCCAGCTCAATGAAAAGAGACTTGCAGGAATCACGGGGAAGGCATTTTTTCATTATTCGAATAATTTTCTGTTGCTGTCTGAATACTACAGGATGAGCTTCCCCAGAATATTATGCCATATCTCAGGCGGGAATGCACATTTGCAAAATAAACGCAACGAGCTGCATGAAGGCTGACAGAATTTCAAAGAATTCTGAATGCGTAGCTTAATGAACTTAATTTAGTGTTTAATTCTGTTATATGTACATTCCATTTGAGGTTTGATTGAATTGAAAGACCTAAAAATTTTGTTGCCTCTTTGGTTGCATCAGTTGATTGCATATTGTTCATTTTCAATGGAACATGCGATTTCCGATTTGAGATGCAAAAATGCATTGAAACAGATTTTCTTTCGTTAATAATTAATTTGTTATTATTAAACCAATTTGAAACTTCTGAAATTGTACTGTTTACTGCTTATTTTTTGCAAAGAACATTCGTGTCCTCAGCAAACAGAACCGTTCTTCCATTTTTAATAGACAAGAGCATATCGTTTACATAAAATAGAAAGAGAATAGGCCCTAAGATCGAACCTTGCGGGACCCCATGCACAATTGGCAAAAAATTGGAAATATAAGTATGTAATGTCCTTTCCTGCCAGTATGGTATTTCTACTCTTTGAGTCCGATGTTTAAGTTAAGAAGTTATCGAATCTAGAGCAATACCATGAATTCCATACGAAGGTAATTTTCAGAGCAAGATCTTGTGGTCAATAACGTCAAAAGCTTTCGAGAGATCTAAGAATATTCCAATGGGTACTTCATTTTGGTCTATTGATGAAGCAATATCTTTGAGAAAAGAAAAAATGGCAGTTTCCGTAGATTTTGATTTTCTAAACCCGTGTTGTGAGTCTGAAAACGCTCTGATTTTCCTGAGAAAAGTTTCCATTCGTAAGTAGAAAAGCCTTTCTAATATTTTTGAGAAAACTGACAAAAGAGAAATTGGCCGGTAATTTTGAATATCATTTTTGTTCCCTTTTTTAAAAAGTGGCTTAATTTTTGCTGTTTTGAAAATATCTGGAAATATTCCTGTACATAAAGAAGCATTGAAAATGTGAGTTAACGGATGTATAAAGGCAGGAGCACATTTTTTTAATAAACAATCCGGAAATTCATCTAAACCAAATGAATATTTATTTTTTAATTTACTGACTATTCTGAGGATTTCGTTGGGAGAAGTTTCGGAAATAAATATCGTATCTGAAATTTTTTGGGAAGTGTAAAATGTTGAATTTTGTGGTTTTAGTCCCTTCGTGAGATGAAACGCAATTATAGAAAAGTGTTTGTTGAAGAGATTTGCAACTTTTTCCGGATTACTCGTTTCTCTTTCATTATCCTTTAAAATAACATTCTCTACAAGGTATCGAGATGATGTGGTTGTATTTTTAACGATATCCCACATTGCTTTAGTTTTGTAACTAGCGCTCAAAATGTCCTGACTATTTTTCATTATTTTTGCCTGAACTATTACTTTTCTTAAAATTCTTTTATATTCTCGAAAATATATATGGAAATCAAGTGATACGTTATGATGTTTAGAAATAAAGTAAAGCGTACGTTTGTTTTTACATGATGTTCTAATTCCTTGTGTGATCCAAGTATTACTTTTGCTTGAAATGTTTAATTTTCTCTTTTTAAGAGGAAAGCACGCGTTAAAATGAATTGAAAGCTTGGAGAAAAATAAATTATATTTTTCATTTGTGTCAACAGCGTTATAAACTTCGTCCCATGATTCCTTCATGAAGTAATCCGTAAATAATTTTATATTAACTTTAGTGAATGCTCTGCACATGCGTGTATTATTTACTGTGTCAGTGTTTATGTTCTCAGTAATTGTAAGAATTTGGGCATCGTGGTCACTGTATCCTAGATTATTTGTTATTATTTCATATGTAGTTGTGGTTTTGTTAATTATAATTTGATCTAATGCTTTTTGTGATTTAAGCGTATTCCGTGTAGGTACATTCACTGTAATGTCTAAATTAAAAGAATGAAGTAAATTGAGAAACTGCTCTTTTTCGTGGGATTCGCTCAGAAAATCAATATTGAAATCTCCACATACAACAATGGATTTAAAAGAGAGTTTACTAATTTTGTTCAGAATTATCTCTAGATTTTCCAAGAAAGTGAAATAATCTGAAGCTCGCTTTGTTTATTTATTTATTTATTTGTCAAAAACAGTAAAAACTGTGTATGACGTATGAGGAAAGAGATTTATCTGCGCACATTTTCTTGAGGACCAGAATTTAAAAAAACGAAAAAATGAATTTAGAAAATAATTATTTTAGAAAAATCAAAATATTTGAAAAATATTTTTTCCAGAGTTATAGAAAATCAATTTCAACTGCAAATGAACTACAAGCAAAAGGAGTGCTCAACAAAACGTGCGCACAGTGAAGCTACATTTACGTCCAGAAGCAAAACAAGGGGCCATCTCAGCATTTGCTCTATGGATCAGGGAAACTGGACAAAAACCTGATCAGATGGGGGTCATTGACCCGGAAGCTGAACTACATTACTTGTTACAGGCGTATTAAATATTTTTTGAAAATGTATACAATGCAAACGTAAACTAATTCATTGTTTATCATTCATTGTTGGAGGTCTGTAAATGCAAAGTAAGATAATTTCGAGCGTAGTAAGATGTACTACTGTTGTTTCAAAAACTTTTTCAACTGCATATGCATTGAATTCTGATAAGAAGGTAGAATCAATATAATTTCTTATGTAAATACACGAACCTCCGTAAGCAGGGCCCTTATTTGATTCCCTCGCTCTACAATACGATCCTGCAAGGTAAAAGCTAGGAATTTGGAGTGTGTTTATATCATTTTGAGACAACCAATGTTCTGTAAAGCAAAAAAATCTATTTGTCTTAGATCACATTGTAATGCTGCCTCGATAAATTCAATTTTATTTGAAAGAGATTGTACATTATGATGCATTTTTCGAATCTTTCGCATGTACCTACACGGATGTTTTTCTGCTGCATCTGACTGTAGTTGCTATTTATTTATTTCATTTTTATCTCGAGTGCGTGGTCGAAGGAAGTATCGTGTCCCAGCAGTGACAAGAAGTGAGGAAGGAGGGGTGACAGATGTAGAGGAATGAATAGTGGGAGAGGTAATACACGGATTAGGTTCAGGGGATAAGGTAATTGGGTCCAAATTGGTCCCAGAGGATGGAAGAGAACTAGGAGATGTGTGTGGGGATGGGTCTTGGGCAGGACACTGCCAAGTTTGTGAAATGATGTGTTTTGCAAGCTCACTACCGAGTGCAGGTTTTCCGACAAGGTTCAGGTGAAGACCATGTCGGATAAAGTGTTTTTCTGAGAGAAAGTTTAGCTCAAACAATTTAACATGTGTGCCTCTCAGATGCAGTTTCATTTGGTTGTTTGCGTGACTAATTTCTTTGCATAGTGTGGGCTTGTTGTACCAGAAGGGCAGAGTCGAGACTACAATGTTCGTGTTTTGGGCGGCACGTTGTAATTTGTCAACATGTTCTTCAGGCGTAAAGTGACCACCCAAATTAATGTCATTCTGCCCTCCTATGATGATTACTGTATCCCGTTTGGTGAGGGTTTTTGTGTGCGTGTCCAACTCACTGGTCACGTCGGCAAACCTCCCGTTAGGTTTAAACACACACATGGCAGAGAAATTGGTTGGGAGTTTCTCACTGAGCAGGGGGGAGATTTGTCGCCCATGGCTATCTGCTAAAATGAGTACCGTTTTGATGGGCTCAGTGGGAATGTCCTTGTTTTCTTGTGAGCCAGTTTGCGCAACTCTACGTGTCTTTGTTACTTTGCGCTTGCTAGCCTGTTTGCGTTGGTTTGTGAATAGACGTGTCGATGATGGGTGGGGGTGGTGAGGATTGGGAAGGCAAGGAAACTCATTGTAGTAGTCTAATACAGAAAATCTGTTTGAGTCGTGATTGGTGGTGGTGATTGTGTTTTTGCTTCCGCGATTGAACGGTTGGAGGTTTTTGCGGTGTTGCCTATTGTTGTCCAACTGTCTGTGTTTTGAACGACCTCTTCGAACCTTCGGATATGTTCATCTAAATTACTGTTGATGTGTGTGAAGTCTTTCAGAAGATCGGCTTTGAGAGCGTAGAGAGTAGAGAGTGTATAACGATTAGTAGCCATGTCACGAATGCGTGTCAGGTGCGTGGTAAATATGAAAATAAGTAAATAGATAATTCAGAATACTACAAAAAACTACTCCCTAAATTATCTTTTAAATTTAATTGTATTAACTTATTTAAATTACGTTACGTATTTATTTAAAAATAACGGTGATCTGATTCTAATTAGTATTTAAATGTGATTAATTAAATTCAAAAAGCTTTCAGTGTGTTTAATGTAATAGATTGAAGCTGCAAACTAATAAATACAATTAGATTACTATACTTAACCTATTGAAAGGCCACGAAATTCACCACTTCCACAAATTTAAATATAAAGTTCAAGTCTTTCCGTTACTGTGGTAGACGAAACTTTGAATTTTCATGTTTTCACAATTTTCACAACACTTTCACTAATAGTTTAAAAGCAATTGCAAAGCAATCACGGGCCCAGGGCAGGCGCGTCGAATTGGACCATCAACGCGCAAAGCGATCAAAACTGATATGGGTCCTCCTGCCGTCAAGTTGCTTGCCGAAAACAGCAAGACTTTCAAACACACAATGCATCTGTAACAATAGCACACAAAAAAATACAATCAATATACAACACAAGAAGGCTAGCCTCAATAATGTGGGCAGCCATAAAAAACTGAGGAGAAAGAACATTATGTATTAATCACAGGATGGAGGTCATAAACAATTCACCAATAACTAAAATAGAGCATATTGAAAAATACAATTAGCTCAAAGGGCATTACCAACAATAAATGTGCGTATAGAACAATAGAAGTGCAGAAACAGATCCATAAGACTTATAAATAACATCATATTATACTGCGATTTTCGTAACTTTTTCCCTGACAGGAATCAGCTGTTCACGGTTTTATCCAATCGGGAGCTTGAACGTCACCATAGTGACGTCACTGTCGCGAAACATAAGCTCATGATTGGATGGCAGCTAAACAGCTGATTCCTGTCATGGACAAAGTTACGAAAATCGCAGTATAATATGATGTTATTTATAAGTCTTATGGATCTGTTTCTGCATTTCTATTGTTCTATACACACATTTATTGTTGGTAATGCCTTTTGAGCTAATTGTATTTTTCGCAGTATAAACAATTGCCCATAACTAAACCTTCTACACTCATCGTCATAAATAAAGTTGCACCCCGAAGGACCCTACAGATCCGCTACAAACTCGGTGGGTATTTTGCACATCATTCGCTAAGCCAATGATTTAGTTTTCACGGTCGGCCTCACACTGGGGGGTCGGTGGAAGGTGCGTGACGTCCCGCAAATCGGTCTAGGAAGCAGTGGCGTGGCGTGACTCGTACGTTAGGGATGCTCAACAATAACACACAAAATGTCACTATCAACTACTTCATCTACCACGGGAATGCAACACAAGGCAGATACACTGGAAACTACTTCCACGATCTCGATTGCTTACGACGGTGTAGGCGCTTCCCACAAATCCTCACAGCAGTGCGGACTGCCGATGTCTTGAAAACCAATTATTCAATGGCTTAGCTTTAATTCTTATAATGGCAATGAGACCACTCGATAATTTATACATTGCAGACTAAAATAATATGTGATCTATTTAAGGGATAATTCAATTTCTTGGATATTAATTAAGAAATAGTAGACAGGCACTATTTCTACAGTTTGTGCCCATGACCAAGGGGGACTCCCGAGTGAGAGAGAGAGAGATAATTTACTGACCGCCTGAAGTGTGCTGCGCTCTTGTGCACAAACGAGTTTCTTTCCGCAGTGGATGCTAGCTTAAAGCAGTCGGGTTTCCCAGGGCCAGGGGAGAAGAGGGGAGAGGGGAACCTCGCCATCTGCGCATGCGTCCATTGCTCGTCGCAATCTCGCGGCAGACGCTAGAAGCATTTTAGCTTCCAAGCAATCATAGGCCAGTTTCAACAACCCGCCGAATTCAATCACAGGAAATCAATTTAAAATTAATACAAAACGTGTTTCGCTCAACGGACCACTTGTAAGATTATCAATACAGTATTTAGGGTTCTTTATTAATATTATATACGGGATGCTCAGCATCTCAGCGTTCCCTGACGCTACGCCACTGCTAGGAAGTAAGAGGGGGTTCAAAACGGCCACGCCGGCCATTGCGACATCGGGTAGCGTCGACAGAGCGTCACTTGCACGTATACTATGCTTAGGCGACGCGTTTGGCAGCCAGATGTCGAGTTTGACAACTTGAGAGGAGCCGTATCGTGGGTGTGCGGGAGGTTGGTTAGTCCTGTCGCCGTATTGGTCGTACGGACACCACCATCGCCTCTGTTGGCGGCAATGGATTGAGGAAAGCACGCACATACGAAATGCAGGATCTCAACATCTGATACGCACCACGAGGAGGGAGGACCACCGGATTGTCCGCCACGTGCGAACAGTACCAACGGCAATGATATGTGCTATTCAGCGGGCTGTGCAGCCTCCACGGTCACATCCTGTAAGTGCCAGTACCATTTGCAGGTGACGGCACAACGTAGGGGATCGCCGAAAGCCGACCGTTACGATACCTGCCGCTCACACCCCAGCAACGTGCACAGTGCACAGTGTTGCACTTTGCACAGTGTTGGTGTTTTGTACCAGAAGAGCAGAGTCGAGATTACAATGTTAGTATTTTGGGCGGCACATTGTAATTTGTTTACATGTTGTTCAGGTGTAAAGTTACCGCCCAAATTAATGTCATTCTGCCCTCCTATGATAATGACTGTGTCCTGATTGGTCATTGTCTTCGTGTGGGTGTCCAACTCTGCAGTCACGTCAGCAAACCTCCTGTTAGGTTTAAAAATAGATGAGACTGAATAGTTGGAGGGTAACTTCCTACTGAGATTGGGGGAAAGATGACGACCATGACTGTCAGTACCTGTTTTTTAGGCTCAGTAGGAATATCTTTGTTTTTAAGTGGGATATGATGCGTAGCTTTACGTGCTTTGGTTTTGACACGCTTCCTAGCCTGTTTGCGTTGGTTTTTGCATGTATTTGTCGATGGAAGGGAAGGGTTGTGAGGATCAGGAAGGCGAGGAAAATCTGTTTCATAATCTAAAACACTAAATCTGTTTTGAATTTATTTATTTATTTACTTACGTCAAAAAACAGTTAAAAACTGCGTATGACGAGCTATGGGGAGAAGTGAATTGTGACTGTATGTGGTGTCTGTGTCTTGTGAGCAGTCACGGGTGCACGGTTGGGAAAATTCGCAGTGTTACCTACTTGTACCCAATCGTCTGTATAGAGAACGACCTCTTCCAATCTTCGTATATGTTTATCTAAATTATTGTTTACGTGTGTGAAGGCTTTCAGAAGGTCGGCTTTGAGGGTGTAGAGAGTAAAAAGAGTAGAACGAACAGTAGCCATGTCAGGAATGAGTATTAATGTACGTGATAAAATTAGAATAAATACAAGAAAACCCAGATAAAAGCAACAATCGCCTAACTTAATATTTTAAAAGTGTAAGACTTATGTGTATTCGATATTATATAAATATATAAGTATTATATTATAAATTAAAAATTAAGATTCAATACAAGAATGAGAAGGTATGCTAACTACAAAATCTATTGAAATAACATACAAAATTTGGCAATGTGGTTACGTATTTTCGTTCACTTAAGCTGCAACTGTTTAATACAACCTGTCAACTATACAATACCGTAAATAGATTAAAGATATTAACTGAAAATTCGTCTAGAAAATATAGAATAAGATTTGAAACACAAATTCAAAACTACTTGATACACCGTCCTCGTTACGTTCAAATAAACTGAATCGCCACTCATCACAGAATAAAAATAAGTCTTTCAGTAATTAAGTTAGCACAGTGATATAATATCGAAAATAAACTGATCTGTTTATAGATTTTGACACTTATCACCAATTCGTAAATCTGAAGTTCGTTAAGGTTCATTAAGCGTTTAAAATTCGTTATCAGTTGGCTCGTCTTGATTATAGCAAAAAAAAACAGCCGAAATTATATTTCTAGCTAACCCGCAACAAGTAATGAAAGCACTTAAACACAAAATAAGTCAGATCGCTAAAATAGTAGACAAATCACAAAAAATTACGAGCACAACCAGATGCCTTAGTCTCAAAAGATGGCGTCAACCAGTTTGCTATTACTTTATTAAATTGTTTTACTTACGTACACTTTGTTTTACTTACCACCAACAGGGATATCCATGCTTGAAAGACATAATAAAAATTATTTTTTGTCACATATTGTCGACATTTCACGTGAATGTTTTACAATTTCAGACATTGACCGCAATGGAGATGATTTTTCAGTCATGACGTTTTAGTGAAAAATGCACTACGCAAGTTACACTGAATAGTCACGTCACGTACACAATCACATACCCACAATTTTAAACAACCGATCTTTATCTTGTAATGAGTTTCATTACATTATTATTCATTCGGCACAATTCGCGTAGTTTCACTTCGGTATGAGCACGAGCATACGTGTTACGCAGTCCGCCATTACATCGAAACGACGTCGCTTACCTCTCTTCGTATCTTCGTTTCTCCTCTTGTTGGAAGAAAACACATATCGTGTAATGTAAATTTACATTTATTTGAGACGCTTACAACGCTGATTTTCTACTGTATATTACGAGCACTTACTTGAATTTCACGGGAACTATTTTTTTTGGGGCGCATACTAAAAATGTCTGTATCGCGGACTTGCAGCCAATCAGCGACTGCCTACCAACATGACAATGTACGTACAATAAATAATATTGTGTTCTGAAGTGATAAGTGTCATTCAGAGAGCTGCTTTCAAGTTTGTGTTTAAAGGTAAGTCCATCATTGGAAAACTATCTTAGTGAATTTTATATATTACAATTTTTGTTATGCTTAATTTTAAGCACATGATATGTAGATACTTTCATCAATTATTCAAGAGTTTTTCTTTGAATATTGTATGATTGAATGGTTAACATAACGCACTACAGATTCTGTGGTAGGAAATGCGAGTGAGTAGACCTAATTAATGTACAGGGAACGGATTCACTTTTTTAAACATTTTTCAGGAACAATATAGTACCTACATTCAATATTTTTTAGGGTTTGAAAGATATTCTAAATAAATGAAAACCGCCATTTGTACTGTAGTTTTCTCAGTTCGAGATTACATATTTTTATGTTTAAATTATTACTACATATTTCTTACTTATTTCATAATATTTAAAGAAATTTACATGTAGAAACAGAACGAATTTGGCTTTATTATCGTCATAATAAAACGTCGTTTACGTCGTAGTAATTTACGTCATTTCGATGTAATGGCGGACTGCGTAACACGTGTCTCGTGCTCATACCGCGGAAATCAGAAATCGAGAAGAGGA
Organism: Acheta domesticus; assembly: GCA_031308135.1. Lineage (NCBI taxonomy): Eukaryota > Metazoa > Arthropoda > Insecta > Orthoptera > Gryllidae > Acheta > Acheta domesticus. The sequence goes on from JAHLJT010004541.1 coordinate 10,791, forward strand.
CGTTTAGGCAGAAGTATATGTTATCGCGTATTAGCTTATATTGAACATTGCTCATGCACATTTTCGTCAAAATCTGAAAAACATTTCCTTCAGTTCCTTGTCGTACTCCGTATGTCTTCCTGCCAATGCCGGGTTTTCCTATAAGCAAAATAAGCAGATGCTTAGGGGGTCCCCATCCAACGCAAGTTCAAAAATGTAATAAAATATTCGAGAATACGATTGTATCTGTAAAATAACTGTTATTTTTGTAACAAGAAATTACACCCAGCCGTGTTTCCTGCATTGGTGTTTAATTATGTACTTTTAAAAATGTAAAACGATTGTTCAGCAGCTATGAGTCCATCTGAACGATTGATTGCAATGTTTTATGAACATTTGCAAATGTTTATATCAAACAATTTTAAACATAAACATGAATTTGTATTTACAAATTATTTATATTTCTCACAAACTTTTTCTTTTTTATTACAATTAATTCCATTCCCTTGTAATGAGTGTGAATTTAATATTTTTAAATTTTGTTTGAAACAATATTTAAAAAGATATGAAAGAACTGGACGTGTGGTGGACAATGTTACCTGTAACAAAATTGGGTAGTATTAAGGATTATACTGGTATCCAGGAAACAAAACGGTGTTTTGTAGCATTCTGAAAATACATTATTTAATTAATACATTATACATTAATTAATTACATTATTTATTTTATTTAAGAAGCAAATGTTTTCAGGTCTTAGTGAAGTGAAGTGCAGTGAAGTGCAGTGTGATCCGGATTGTATAAACATTCAGTGCGGAGTTAGAGTATAGAAGTTTGTTTGTTTGTTTTTTCTTCTCTCTCTTTCTTTTTTTTTCTTTCTTTTATTTTCTCTCTTAATGTAATTTATTATTTAATGACTGTGTATTTTATGTTTTTGTAATTAGCTGCCCACGGGTTATACCCATTTGCAGTTTAAATAAATCTATCTATTAAGGTAAATCAACTTTTGACATTTACCACAGAAGTTCCTCTGGAATCATAAGACCATGGCTATTGCTGATACATGCTAAAGATGTTTCAAGTTCCTGTGCTTTCTCTATTACATCTTATGCTGATGATACACCTTTAGCAAGAAATCTAGAAGTCAATGTAAGTCTTCTAGAAACTCATCTGACAAACCTTTAAATAACCTAAAAGCTACTTGTCATTGAATGAATTAAAATTAATGTTGACAAAAACGATATAATAATAATAATAATAATGACAATATAATAATAATAGTATTAATTGAGAAATGATTTAACATTATTTTTAACAGTGCTTATGTATCTGTCAAATTAAGGGTGAAGGAAATGGAATTTTGGTCAGACACAGATATGCCAGTTCTTTTTTCTTTGCTTCAGCGTCAAACAGTCAACATGAAACAAAGTCAAATGGGATAAGAATTTTTGTTTATTTATATTTTGTTATAGGAAGTAGAGTTGAGATTTGTATATTCTTTCACACTGTAGAACATGTTGTTAAGCAGGAAAGTTCAATTTACTTTTAAACGTATGTATTATGTTTTATATCTTTAATATCATGGCCTAGCTTGCTGTAAATTGTAATGCCTTCTATTAGGGTACTTTTTGGATGAAGTGTAGTTTCAGAGTGGGGAAGATGTAGGTTATCCTTTGACAAGTGTTGTAGTTGTGTACATCAGAATTTAGAGTAAAAGTGTCTTTGTTTTCCATGAGAATCTTCTTTGTGAATACCACTATTTCAAATATGTGCATGCATAGTTGAGGAAGAATCCTTAGTTTATTGAACAGGGGTTTGCAAGACTCCAGCTTATGAGTGCTGGTCATTGTTCGCAGTATTCTTTTTCAGATAATAAATGTGCGAGTGCTTTCAGGTGCATTTCCCAAAAAAATTATTTCAATTTAGGTGTGAGTGCACATTTGCAAAATACATTGTCCAAAGTGTCTCAATGTTGAACCTTGACCTGAGGGTGTATAGTGCATAGCAAGATTTGGTGAGCTTCTTGTTAAGATTTGAGATGTGAGTATTCCATTTTAGATTTTCTTGGATTGTTAGACAAGGAAAGTGGTTTCATGAGATATCATTACAGGGTTATTATTTATGAGCAACTGCTGTGAGAATTTTTCTTTGGTTTCGGGGATTCATGAAATTTAGAGAGACTGTCTTGCTGGCATTTATGATGAGTTTGTTATTTTGAAACCATTTTACTAGTGCATGCAAGGTTTTTTGAGTTTCTTTTCTATTGATTGTTGTGTTTTTGCTTTGATAATTATGTTTGCATCATCTGCAAACAAGATTATTTTGTTATTCCTTAAAGCCAAAGGCATTTTGTTTTCTTTAATGTGCTTGAGTGTAACTACGTAGCTACGGTTTGATAAATATGATTTGATCCACTGGCCTGCAATGCCTCGAATCCCATAGATTTCTAGTTTGTTAAAAGTATGTGATGGTCAATAATGTCAAAGGCTTTTGACATCTAAAAAAAGGCCAATGAGAATTTCCTTCTGATTTATTGCAACAAGTATGTCATTTAAAAAGGAGAAGATGGCTGTGTCTGTGGATCTATTACTCCTGAAACCATGTTGTGCATTTGTGAGGACATAATTTGCATTGAGAAATTGTTTGAGTCTATCGTTGAAAAGCGTTTCAAGAATTTTGAAAATCCTGTTAGGAGATAGGTCTGTAGTTCATTGGATCAAAGCTATTTCCCTTGTTAAAACAATGGTTTAATTTTTGCCATTTTGAAAAAACCTGGAATATGCCTAATTTTAGAGAATAATTGCAAATATGAGAGACTGTTTGCACTGAGAATTTATTCTTTGCCCAATGTTTTTAAAAATTTCAGAGGTTTTGGTTTCATATAAAAATATGGTGTTTACAATTTGTGTAACATTGGTGTTTGGTTGGTGTGTTTTATTGTTTAGAAAGTGTTGAGAGTTAATTTTTACCAATCTGTGAAAGGAGATCATTGAATATGTCAGCTATTTCTTGTGGGTCCTATAACGTTTGGTTTTTGTATTCGAGCTCTATATTTTTTCTGTTATTATTAATGGTCTTTTTTATAATATCCCACATAACTTTTCTTTTGTTACATGCATTTGTAATGTACTTCTCATTTGTCATAATTTTTGCTTGTTTGATTAATTTTTTAGGATCGAATTATATGTTTTGTAGTATGTAATGAAGTTGGAATTACATTTGTTATGTGCTAGTATTTTAAACATGTTGCATTTTCTTTCACATGACACTTTGATGCCTTTGGTGATCCATAGTATTATTTTCTTATTTGGGATCTTTTTAAGTTTTGAGGAAAAATGGCATTGAAATGTCTAAAGTGTCTATTTATGAATGAGTTAACTTATCAATTGTATCAGTTACCTTATATACTTCATCCCAATTTTCTAATCTGAATAAGTTTTGGAATTATATTATGTTTCCTTGGGAATAGTTACATATTTCTTGGTAAGTTGTCTGTTCAATGACTTTTGATTCTGTTTGAAGTGTTAAAATCTGAGCAGTGTGGTCACTGAAGCCTGTGGTGAATGTAGCACCACAAAAAGTATGGTTATTTGCATCTATTGTTATTTGATCTACAGCAGTGCTAGTATTTTTGGATATTCGAGTTGGGGTATTTATGGTTGTTTGTAGATTGTATGATTTTAGGACTTTAAATAGATTTTCATTACTGGATTGTGAGAGGCAATTTATATTGAAGTCACCGCAAAGAATAATTTTATACTGTCCTGAAATTTTTTAAGTTTTGTTAGAATGACTTCAAGATTTTTTAAGATTTTCAAATTCCTAGTAGGGCTGCGATATGTACATCAAACCCACATTTTATTGGGTTGATGAGTGTGATTGGTGTAGGGTACAAAACTAATAGTGTCTTTAATAAAAATACATGTCCCACCAAATGCCTGATGTGGCATTGTTAATATTTCTACATCAGCTGCTAGCTAAAGAGAAGCCTGAAATATGTGTATTATCTAATTTTTCTTTGGTCGGCCAGTTTTCTGTAAATCACAATATTGAAGCAGTGGTTGAACTACTCCTCAAGTAGTATTTCTATATCAGCGAGTTTGGTTTTCAATGACTGTACATTTTGGTGAAGAATGTGAAAATAGTTTTTATTTGTATATATTGTCTGCTCTCCTGCTGATGTTTGCTGTTATGGGTTATATACAGGAGTGGGTTTTTGGTTGCAACGGAAGTTGTATTTATGGATGGGATGGAGAGTAGGAAGTATGGAAGTAGTGGAAGTAGGTGATGGAGCTGGGTGGGGGGAAAACTGAATCATCATCATCATCATCATCATCATCATCATTTCTTCTTCTTTTTCTTCCCTATCGTATCTACCCTTAATCACACCTACAGTGCGGTATTAAAATATGGGGAGGTCAAATTAATTTAAAAAAGTATAATAATGTAAATCAATGGGAACTTCATAAAAATGGCTACTTAATAGATAAAGGAATAAATGTATTTCATTTAAATATAAAACCTGTAAGGAAATATTTTGTCTAATTGTTAATGTTAATAAATCAGGGCCTCTTCGATAACAAAAAAAAATATTCGAGAATATGAAATATGACAATATGAAATTAAAAATTACAATAGTATTTATAAGCTAAGAAATAACAGAGAAAGAGAAGGAGTGATTGTATACATACTATAATAATGAAATTGTATTTAATGAGGTAATTAAAGTCTAACAGATACTTTCAATTTTATCAAATAAAAATGTGTCCGTAGGTGTTATCTGTATTTACAGACCTCTAAATATGAGGAAAGTTGAATTCATTAATGAACTTGAAATCCTTATAGACAGCTCATACTTTAATAGTTATTGTGGATATGAATATCA
>JAHLJT010004543.1:0-22437 GCA_031308135.1 Acheta domesticus
TAGAGTAGTTGACTTTTAAGACGATGTGAAAAGAGTTCTTTGCGCATTTAATATTGATTGGCTTTGGTTATGTCCCTTTAGAAGTATTTATATATGGAATTTCTATCCAGAAAATCCTATTAAACTTTATAATAAACACAAGCTCATTAATACAATAAAAGAACTAAATTAAAAAGATAAAAGAAGGTACTGTGTCCTTAGTTACTTTCTTGAAAGGTTACGAATTCTAGAGCAGCGGCGAAGTATAGTATAAGGATCTTTCAAAGAGCTCTATTTTATTTTCATGACATTTGTTTCCAAACCACAATATTAAAACTCCCATTATGTGGATGGCACTATCTAGAAAATAGGGAAAGGAAGAATTTTATCCCTCAAGAGCTAAGGTTACTCGTTTTATTTTCTATTGCGAATTGCATTTTCCTTCTTTCGAATTCTAGAATTAATCTCCTTATCTGAGAGACCTCTCTCGACAGGTTCATTGCGTAGAATAATTAATGAGACGTAAATTGGAAATTTCAGAACAATGAAACGATTTATATACTTTGATTTCCTCATCGTGATTTTGTAGTCGTGAATTCACAATTCTAAGTCAAATAGAAAAAGATGTAGTTTTTTTGTAACATTGTTTTAGTTTAGCTTCATTTAATTGCTTTTCATTATCTCTATAATGTTGATACAAAAAGAAATAAATGTCTGCGGATTACGTAGCTTTCCGATTTATTACAGAAAGTAGACATTCCGAGGGGAAAAATCAAAAGCAAAAGGCTTCCATAAAAATAATTGTTGATGTATGTATTTCTAACTGTAGATTAAAACCATCGTCCTCATTCCTCTCTCTCTGATTTGTCGCAGAGAATTAACCTCATTTTCAACTTCCTTCTCGTTGGCAAACATGGTTCGGAAGTGTATTCGCGTGGCTATTTCACGAGTATCATAGCTTACTTGGTTTTTCGCTTCAAAACGAGCTTTTGCTTAAACTTCGAATGACGTAAGGACCCGAAATGAACCGCAGTTTCCTACACACATCGGAACGGAAATCCTCATTTTCTCGCTACGAATTTCTGTTTGAACAGTTTTCACAGTAAATCTACTCGAAATGTTTTCATGAATTACGTGATGCAGCATCTTCTGCGTTTCTCGTTGCATTTTTAATGAGCATGTGATGAGTTTAAAGGTTTATGAGAAATATTCTCCGCATGGGATACTTTTTTACTATGGCCGTTGTTGACCGTATAAGACATTACTTTATACTCTCACAGTTTCTAATGTCTGAATATTTCGTGAATTTAAAAAGTCACGAGGACTTTTTTAACTCGTAGAAAAAATTAAGAGATTATTCTAAAGTACAAACAATTTTTTACATGGTACGTGGAAAATACGAGCAAAAGAAGATCACTGAAGAATATGAAATAATGGCGGGAAAATTGGAGATTTGGTTCCAAAAAAAAAAATTATTAATGTTGTTCTTTTCCCAGAAAGAGCATAACCATTGGCGACTTTGACAATTATTTGACGTTCATAAAAGTCCATACTTTTTCATTATTTTCATTAAAGGGTTCTCTAAAACAGTTGTTTAAGAAAAGAGTGGGCTTCTTCAAAATCCTTGTATTAACAGGTATTTAATGTGAGATCATGGAAACATTTGTTCATTTGAGATTATAGACTTCTATTTGAACGTTTTTCAGCTAATCAACAAAAATGCCGAGGTGTGGATTGCCTAATTCATGAGACTAAGATGCGCTGAGGCAATCTGTGTATTCAAAGAATAGTATTTGTATTAGACATTGAATGGTGGCCAATGCCAGAATCAGTTAAGGCACTCCACCTCTTCTATCTTCACAGACTTATTGACGTTCAAAAGTTCAACAAACCCTGTGTCTGAGCTTTATACTTTTGAAAATTACTCCCGTTATATAAAATTGTATAATTATTTAAATGTTATTTGAAAATGAATAGACAATTTTAACACATTTAAAATCCAGTTAATTTCAAATAATATATTGCTAAGATGTCGAGTTATGTACAACTGAATTTTCATACTTAAAACACTAAGATTTTCATTTCGAAAGAAATTCGACCATTCTACTTAACTAAATTTCGTGATTTTTTCTTTAAATAAAAGTCGTGGGTCCCAGATGAATTATTGTTTGCTAAAATTTACTAGTTTCACCATAAAATAAGTAAATTAATAAATCATAATATTTTAGAAATAATAAAATTTATAAGTAAACGTTTTTTCTGCTGTTATTTATTCGTTACGTCTCTTGTTTGTGTGAAGTGCTTCATCAAGAAAGTCCTGGTCTAACAAGAGCTAGCATGTGGTAAGTGTGGGTTATTCCAAGCGAAAGTTTTTACTTTAAAAATTGAGTATTTTTAAACACAAAGATAAGTGATTGTATATAATGCGATGTCCACCCATCATTTGAAACTTGTCACTATATCAAAATCATTATTTTAATATAAGTAATACATTATGGTTTTTAAAGGAATTTCGTGCTATATCATAATAACCAGAATTTCTGTGCTATAATCCACTATAGCGTACATGTCCAATTCTTGAACTCTATAAACATTTCAATTACATTTTCAGAACATGTTAATTGTTGTTCACCTTGAATAGTGGTTGTATTGTTTCAGAATTTTTAAACCTCTCTCTTCTTTAATCTAGAGAATAACTACTTAACGACATGAAACACTACACCATGGGATTGTTTTGATTTTCCATATTGTGCATGTACAATGTAAATGTGCATGTACAATTCTGTTGTTGTAACTTTTCCATAGTTCTCCCATAAAGGGGTGTAATTGCAAGGGTTCGTGTATCATTATTATTCTTGTTTTAATGTAAACTATCTATAAGTTACCGAAGTTAAGAAACAATACTTAGTTATATCCAAACCATGATTTTCAGAAGATAAAAGATATTACTGATTATTTTAAATCATTTAAATGTACACGAGCTAAAATGATTTTTTTATTTGTCTTTCTTCAAAAGGTAGGTTTCTAAATAAATTCGTTTTATTTTATTGGTTTAAGAACTCTTTTTTTACGTAAATGTATATAAGAAGTTTCTTACTGGTCAGTATATGCTTAATTGGTTAGCAGACACTGGCATGTTGCAAAGCAGGTTGACTGTATTCCAGTCGCTACATTTTCATCCAGCGAACCGCTGAAATAAACTATAGACTACTGGCTAACGTAATGCAGACGTATAACAAACGTGTGAGTTATGCATTTTCTTTTTTCCGTATGGCCATGTAGAGATCAATATAAATATTTTTTTATCCATATCCAAAGAATTATGCCCCCAAAATATTCGAAATTTTGAAAGATTGTATTCGAAGTTCATCCTTTGCAATATGTTCTTCGGCGCAGTTACATATAGAGCATGTCTTCGGAAAGCGACACGTTTGAGTGACAAGCTTTTCCGCTTTTTCGGTTTGAAACTTGAGTTCGGGACCTCTACGTAATTACTAAACAGAGAGGTAGATGTGAAACAGCTCACAGGGAATGGAAATCTCATCTCGTACTGGCGATCTCAAACCCATTTATTGTTTTAATATAACATTTCTCACGGAGGTACAAATTCGCTTAAGGTCGATTGAGAAATGATATCAGCAAATCTTGTAGACGTAGCACAATAAATGCTGTGAAATTTTCGGCAAATATGTTTCTGGCTTCCTCGTGTCCATCATGTGGGTTCAGATTTACCTTGCTATGTTTTCTTATTCCATATACGAAGGATACGAAATGGATAAAAAAGGAAACTGGAAACAAACTTTCTGATGAAGGGAAAATGCTTCCTCGAGTATTGGAGAAAACTTCATAAATGTTTTTGAAGAAAGATTTGAAATGGCAGAATGAAACATTTGTTGATTAAATACAAATCGCCACAAAGTTTAACATCCAATCAATAAAAAAGTTCCGTACAAATTAAGCTTGAAGAAATTTGTATTATTTTTTTCAGATGAGCATTTTCAAGTTTTTTAGACACTAAAGTAGCCGTTCGAATGTTAGAAGGAGTGTTCTTTGCGTCCATGCCGCCAATTACCATATTTTCGTTGAATTCTAGAAGACCATGTGACAATTTGTGATATATACCACACAATCAACGTAATTGTGTAATGTTTATCGACATTGTATATAAAATAATCTCCGATTATACCGAAATTACCTTGGTATACAAAATTGACGGAAACCTATACTCTTCACTGTGATCCTTCGTGTGTAGTCTTGTCGGTCATTCCTGAGCTCAATGGTTATGTTGTATGGATGATGGACGATGGCGAATCGATTGTCAACGCGATTTTTAATATTAGAGCAATGGTCGAATAGCAACAAGAGAAACGGAGATCCCCGGAGAGAATCTTCCGCGAACCTGCGTCATCCACAACAAATTCCACATATATCGACTGGCCTTCATCTCCATCAGAACAGTCCCCACCACCCCATGGGTCACCAGGTGAATATATTCTTCATTGGGGGCGGGGATACGAAGCAGGGGAGTGCTCCGCTGCACTCCACGCCTCAGCGCGCGTGCTGCGATAGCTCAGAGCCAACATCCCTCCAGTATCTAGACTTTGAGATCTGACGAGAATTTTCCACACTAACTACATGGCAGAATTCATCCACTGTCTGGAGGAGAATTCTAGCGGCGCGGCGGGCTGCCGTAATCCGTAGTTTTCCCTCGTTTCGCCGTCAACTCTTGACGCGGCGGTAGACCTGCCGAAAGAAAGGGGCCATGGAGCGCGATGTTTGCATGTTTGTTCCTTCCTCTCTTACAAAAAACATACTTGTGTGCACTACACAATTATTGGGATTGTAGCATCCGCTACTGAAACACACGCGGCAGAATATCGCTCAGCGGGTATCGTGGGCACCTTCAGAGCGGACACGTGTTGAATGCATCACGATGGGCACAGGAAGAGGCGAGGGAAAGCCAGGGATGCAGGTCAAGAGGGAAGGTGTCAGACTTGCGCCAGAAGCGTCGCAGGAATGAGCAGTCACAGTCTGACGTCGCGACAAACCACCGGATTAAAATCGGGTGCTTAGAGATTGTCCGGCTGGAACGGCGCTGGCGGAGGAGGGAAACCCCACCACCCGTGTTAGATCGGTACCGGATCTCACATTTCAACGGGGGAGGAACACCGCCATCTCCAGGGAACACCGCCATCTCCAGGGAACACCGCCATCTCCAGGGAACACCGTCATCTCCAGGGAACACCGCCATCTCTAGGGAACACCGCCATCTCCAGGGAACACCGCCATCTCCAGGGAACACCGCCATCTCCAGGGAACACCGCCATCTCCAGGGAACACCGCCATCTCCAGGGAACACCGCCATCTCTAGGGAACACCGCCATCTCCAGGGAACACCGCCATCTCCAGGGAACACCGTCATCTCCAGGGAACACCGCCATCTCCAGGGAACACCGCCATCTCCAGGGAACACCGCCATCTCCAGGGAACACCGCCATCTCCAGGGAACACCGCCATCTCCAGGGAACACCGCCATCTCTAGGGAACACCGCCATCTCCAGGGAACACCGCCATCTCCAGGGAACACCGCCATCTCCAGGGAACACCGCCATCTCCAGGAACACCGTCATCTCCAGGGAACACCGCCATCTCCAGGGAACACCGCCATCTCCAGGGAACACCGTCATCTCCAGGGAACACCGCCATCTCCAGGGAACACCGCCATCTCCAGGGACACCGCCATCTCCAGGGAACACCGCCATCTCCAGGGAACACCGCATCTCCAGGGAACACCCGTCATCTCCAGGGAACACCGCCATCTCCAGGGAACACCGGCCATCTCCAGGAAACACCGCCATCTCCAGTGAACACCGCCATCTCCAGGGAACACCCGCCATCTCCAGGGACACCGCCATCTCCAGGGAACACCGCCATCTCCAGGGAACACCGCCATCTCCAGGCAACACCGCCATCTCCAGGCAACACCGCCATCTCCAGGCAACACCGCCATCTCCAGGCAACACCGCCATCTCCAGGCAACACCGCCATCTCCAGGGTTGTAGCATGCCTACCACACTAACGGAACGAATAACCCGAGTAGCGATGTGTCCGGAAGCAACACTCACTCACTCGACACAGCGGGTCACACGGCGGCACGGGTGGCGCGGCGCGGCGCTGGGCCCGATAGCCGGTGGAGCGCGGCCGACAGGGCCCTCTGCCCCCGCCCCTGCCCCCTCCCCCTCCCCCACAACCCCGCCCCGCCCCCGCCATCGCCCCGCCGCCGCTTTCATTCATACACGACCGACCACGCACGTCGTCTCAACGGGCTACCACTCCCTCTGAATACCAATGTTCTCCTAAATGTCTCCTTGAAGGGATCTGATCCCTTACCGTAGAGAATCGATTCCGACGTCGCGAGATTGCTGAACAAAAGCGAAGAACGAGGGGATGGACCGAGGACATTGTGTTTCGTAGTTCAAACGAGGATGGCGCGTTTCAATTAATTAAAAAATATTTTGAAAGAAAATATTTTGGAAATCGTGCGTTGGCCAGACACAAGGATGTTCAATGTTAATCGCGTCGACCGAAGGTCAGATTCAGAAAATGAACACACGTAGCGAAGCGTCAACTCCGCTCAAGAATTTTAGAATATAAATAAAATAATGTCGTTTTGCTCACGGGCCATGTTGCCGTTTACCGGGTTCTCACAGAAAGAGAGCCAATTCCTTCATCTTTATTATGGAAAGGGTGAATAGTGTCGATTGAATTTTCTGAATCATCTTACTTCTTATTATTACACGAGTGTGAATAGTGAGAAATAATGACGAACCCTGATACGGCAATCAAACTGCTCGCTTTGTCCGTGTTTGTGCTGAGGTTTAATTTCCTGTCAAATACACCTGTGGTGTATGGGGTTCAATTCCTGGTCGATCCGGATAGAATTTGTGGTGGACAAATAGGGTTCATGGTAGATTTTTTAAAAATATTCCCCTTCCTGTCATTTCACCATCATTACTCCTTCAATTTTTCATCTTTCATTTTCAACACACAGTAATCAATTCACCTAATTCAAACTAGGAGAGGCCGAAATGCGTTGAGGAATCGGAATGTAGTGGTTAAGGGGTCATTACGATTGTGGCTGTAAACGAAAGATCCAAAATAAATACAAATAGTAATAAAGAAATTAATTTTCTTCCTTTTGATATAGGCTTCTTGTAATGGATGTCAAGTAGCAATGCCAATAATAGTAATCATTTGAGATATATAAAATAATTCTGATGAGCGAATTGTTTTCGATCCTTTTGATTACAATAGAAAGTGCAGTTTGATGTTTTTATTGCCAGACAAATGTGATGTAGCCTAGTGTTCTTTTGCAAAAAAAATAAAAGGTATTATGGCATAAAGTATAGATTGTTGTTTTTTTGTATAATTTATCTACACCTCGTATTGTTCTAAACTTGTTATTATTAGGGATTTCTAATTTGCTGCCAATTGGGACAATGTCTACTTTCCTTATACGGCTTGACTTTTCTTTCGATTATTACTTATTTCAGAAATAATATATAACTTCCATTTTTATTTGTAGGTATTTTAATCCATGAAAATTAATTTTCTCGGATTGATTTTGGTGTCCAACAACTAATAAATAATACCTATTATGTACGGACAAACAATAATTACCAAAGTTTGGTTTAATTTTGAAGTTAATTTCAATACGTCCTTCAATTGGGGACAGATTGCGTTTCGCATTGATAACAAACATAATCTGATATGTAGTATACTGAATTTTTCTCCACTTGGAAATAAGAGCATGGAAAACCTTGAAAAACTTACGCAATGTAATTTCTTATTCGCACATTTTCTATTTGATCTCAATTATCAAAGAAGCTTTCCTCCTTATGCATACCATTTTATTATCTTTTTCCACCTTTTACCAACTCATTTCCATGCTCTCTTATCCAGCGAGTTCCATATATTTGTCGCACAAGCTATCAAACAACATCAATCCCGACGAAAAAATCTATTTCACTCCATTTAAAAACAGAGAAGAACCACTCCAGTAACCTAATTAAAAATCGATTACCTCATGACATGGTGACGATGACGGACGTTTCTGATTATTAACACCGAGATAATCGAATAGTTGCGTTCCGTTTTCCACGTCTGCGAAATAGTTGCATTGAAATTCCATTAATTTTCTCAAGTAATTGCACATCAGTATCTGCAACTGACGGTTCATTTCCCCGATCCCCCATCAGATGGAACTCGGATCACGCGCGCGAGAGCTGAGCGGAATCCGGCGTGCGGTCGCCGGCGCGCCGCGCTACCGCGGGGCCTCGCTACCGTTGGGCCCGCCCCCTCGGCCGGAGCTCATATCAGCGGGAAGCCGGGCCGCACCACTCCACGCCATGCCGCTCCGCGCCACGCCGTTCCGTCGATACGCCGATGTGCGGTCGACAGCCGCATTTCGCGGTCACGGCGGGCGGACTAGCCCATTGCCCATTTTTTTGCCGACGGTGGCGCCGTCCATGCGAACGGGAAACCGCCGGCAACATCGGGCCACTGCATGGCTCCTTCCCTGCGGGATACTGACGAAGGCAATCCATCAGACAGGTTGGGGGCGATTGAGGGATGCCGGGGCAGACGAATACGAACTCACGACTCATTAGTCACAGAAACACTTGTTTTTACCGGTCGAAAGGCGGTGCGCATTTAATGTTATTCAAATAAGTTTTTCTTAGTTCTCGTACAGTAGTAACTGTAGACGTCCTTTAGGGATCTCATTTTTCATACAAATCTGACTCGTGATGGATTGTCCCCAATCCCCAATGTGCTTTCTTGTGTCCCATAGTCATGTTCTTGTAACAAATGTTTAGCAATGACGTTTCCTATATGTAAATATGTTTTCTATTTGATTATACCCCCTTACGTATTTATATTCAAACAATATTAATTTTATCCGTGTTTTACTGATTACCAAATAAATGTTAACACTACTATAATTAAGAATAACATGTCCAAAATTATCTGTGTTTCATGACTTTGTGAAGTACGAAATTTAATGTGAGTTTCATACCCTTCCAATTGTCGTGAACATTAATTTCTTAATTGAAGTGGAAGATATTAAATGAATGTGTTGTGATGGTTCATTTGCTCACTATACGTTGTACCGTTCTTTATTCTTCACAGTTGGGTCTCGGCGGAGGCACCGTTGTCGGGCATGTTCATGCTTCTTTCGTACATGCTCTTTCGCGGGCGCTCTGAAGTGAATTCTAGATTTCAGTCATACACTTTTGATATTTTTCCGTTCAATACCTGTTCAGTCTGGATACTTTTAATGAGGTGAAATTTTAATTTTCTGTGTCATAAAATACCGCTCAACTGGGACGCTCTATCCCCTTCATTTATTCATTCCGAGTTGGTGACACCACGTCTCTGGACAAGTTGCCGCTACTGCGTGTCACTAGAAAACCATTTCCGGCGTCTTGCGTCTTTCAAACGGAGACTTTTTGTACGACGTAATGCTCTAGAATGATTGATTGATTCTATGTTAGTGGTTCCGAGCGCGTCAATGGAATGTCCTTAGTCTCGTGAGTGTAGTGCGTGTTTTTTCATCGGATGTGATCTTCTCCCCGATGGATGTGTGGCAGTGTAGGTGTGTATGTTGTGTGTGGTGTGTGTGTACGAAGGGTGAGGATAGAATACAAGGAAGAGGAAGGAAAGATCGCGTGCGGTCCGTGGCCCGTTTTGTTAGTGTACTGCTCCGGCATTCTCCTGGTGTTGATCGGAGAAACCCAGGATACACTACCAATCAGAGCAGCCAGCCCTTACAATTCTCCTCCAGACAGCGACCGAATTCGACGTAGCTGACAAAACTGGTGTGGAAAATATTGTCACCTTCGGAACTCACACCGTCGGACGTCCCGTGAGAGGTACTGTAGTGACATCAGTTGATGCGCTGTGCCATCTCTCCTAGTATATTGCTCTAGCATGTGCCCTCGTTCAAGTAAAGAGAGTGGAAGCATGCACCAACTCCTAACCTACCTCACGGCTGGTTAAGCTGTAAAACCACCCATCTGCAGCACACAGAGAGCTCCTTTTTCCTCATTTCGCATTCTTCCTTTTTTTGTTTGTATTTTCATGGCGGCGGGGAATATTCATTACCCAAGGCACTGAACAGGGCTAACGAGCCTTCTTGGCATGCATAGGGCAGTAACGCACGGCCTCACGGGGATGGAAACGGTATGTGGAAGAGTATTTAACACTTTAATGTACTAAATACTTTTCTAAATTCAATCGTTTTACAGACATTTTCCTTTAAATTTCTTAAAATTAGAGAAACCATAAGATATACCTGAAATGAACAGGAATACCTTACTAACACATTATATGAAGAAATTTATATTTAATTAAAATTAATTTCTTCTAATAATTTCTTCATTTAAGATTACGTTTACTATATTACTATATCATCCAGTTATTTTCAGAAAGGAAGTTATAATGTAATGGACAGTTACCATCCAACTAAAGCGACATGACGTAAATTATTGAAGGTAGGGTTATTCGTTTTGTTATCTCTAAATGAGCCGTAGCTCATTCCAAAGAATGACAAACCATCTTAATATTATGGCTAAAACTATTAAACACTAAATACACAACCTATATTTTCACCTTTTAAATCTTCCTCTTTTTATGAGTAATTCCCTTCTTTAAAAAAATAGCTCCTTTCGAAAAAAAATCGTATTGAGGTGCCATAAAATTCGCTCGTTGCCCCTGATTTGCGAGGCACCACCACCCGAACGTCGAAACGGCATTACACCTGATTTATCCGCCCAAGCGCGACGAAATGGCTGCAGCGCGGCGCGGGCGGAGAGAGAGAGGGGTCAGCGACGGGAACGGACGGAGGGACGTTGGGGTGCGGCGACCCGCGCGCCCCTGGCGGGGGGCGCGAACCGTCCTCGCAAGCGGACCGATTAGGGAATCGCGGAAGGGCGTCCGCGGGCGAGGGGCTCGCACCCCGGACCGCGCGGCAGCAGCGGTCGGGCCGCCGCGAGGACACGAAAAGGCTCGCCGCCGCAGCCGCGCCGTTTGGAAAATTGCCGTGCATCAGACGGACAGCTGGGGATTTGAGGCCAGGCCCCTCGTATACGCCTCTCGTGTTCTGTGAATTCATTTGCATGTGCGGCGACGAGCATTCGGAGTCATATACACACCTTTGGTGTAACCTACTGCTGCTTTTCTTTTCACCTCTTTCTCTTCCTACCTCCCAACTTAGCCTCTTTTTATTTATTTTTCCTACCTTCTCCTATCTCCTTCCGTTTTTATACCCTTTCATTTCTCCTCATGACTCTTCATTTTCGTCTTCACCTTCTCTGCTTTTCTTCGCGCATTGTCCTTCTTTTTATCATTGTGTTATCTTCTTCCGTTCTTTTATCTAATATCCCCATTTTTCTCTGTTCCCCTTTTCTAACTTTTATTTCCTTTCCCTTTGCCTTCTCACTTATTTTTCTCTTAAAGTCTTTTCTCTTCCTCTTCCCTTTGTTTTCATATTCCGCAAATGTGACACTCGAAATTTACCTTTTGAATTTCTCATTATTATTCATTGAAATTATTTGATTTTAAGAAAGGCGGTTTCTCAGTACCTTGTTCTTCTAGACCTTATGAGTGATTTTTTTCGTAGTTTAGTTTCGTGAGTGCAAGTTAAGAATATAAGATAAGTCACATTTTGCAGTATCTTTTTTCATTATTTACTTTTCACTTATAAGATGCCTCTTAATTCGTTGAAGTAACTTAACAAGTTTCGGGTACTTGTTTGTAGGTACTGTATCTCTTGATTGCTTTCAATGACATGATGCAGTAACTCTCAGGATTGTGGCGGGGAAATTGTTCCTCCGTTTAATTTTGTATTCAAGAACCCAGAACAAAAGTGCCCTAGAAGTCCTACATCCAGAATGAACTTATCGTTTTCAACCTCACCTTGTAACCAAGCTCCAATTCATACGTCTTTTGGTGAGTAATGGGTTCTTGTAACGTAAATAGAATTCCCACCTGCTCATTGGGGCTCGGCCCAAACAAGATAAAGCTAAAATTCAAACATCTAATTGCAGAGACCCTAAACAAACTCCTTGTTTTTGGGCTTCCGAGACAGTCAATTATTATGATAATGCGCATTCACATCTTTTATGTATGAATCTCATTCTGTTACAATGGAAGGAGAGATAACGTTAGCATTAACCAGATAAATCCTTGGAAGGTCGTAGTGCTCACGAGAAACCAACTTGGAAGGTTTACGAACGTTCCCTACTTCATTCAAGTTAGAGGTGATACGTTGCGTCCGTCACCTATTCTCTTTTTTGCGGACATTGGTTGTAGCTCTGATTTACAAATATGAAATAATGAGGGGATAATTTATATTAAACAGATTGTAATGTACCTTGTTTATTTTTTATAAATGATAAGTTAAGAGTCAGGACGTGGCTGCCGTGATCTTTCTCAATTGGTCAGTCGAGAGCTACTATGGATGTGTGTGTCTCCACCACTTAAAGCCCTTTTGAAGCTATCAAAAAGAGACTAAGATTTGACGAAGTTTCGAGGTATTTGAACGACTCGAATGGCTCAAGTGATCTACACAAATAATAACGACCAGATGACGGTTTGCTTTAGTATATTTGTGATATTGCATTATCATTTGTTACGAAAAAACCTATTTTAATACAGTAAACGCAGATTTCAGCAGGTTGAAAATAGTTTTATTCATTGGTATATAATCAGATATTCATACATGATTAAATATTTTGGTGATATTTTCGATATGATACGGATGTTTTTGAGTTGTGACAGTAAACGCGCAATTTATTGAATCAATTTTTTTCAAACCTACCGTTTTTTCCATTTTTAATGAAATCTAAAGTGACCACTTAATTGTCGAAGTGATCTAATTAAAAGTGGCAGCAAAAAGTTCGGATAACGGTACTGTAGCGTATTAATTGTACATACTTACTATGTTATTCAATTCTTAAAAATACTTTGTGTATTTCGTATGAATTTGAATGTGCTTATTATATCAATTAAACATTTTCTTGAAAAAAGGTTTTGTATTACAAACTAAGAATTGCCGCTCGTCGAAACGCGTTACCCAACCGACAGCTGGCACACTTTGCTTTACGAAACTCATGGCACAGTCGAAATGATCTCGTGTAACCAATGCCATTGACTCCAGGCGACACGGAGCGCAGGTGCCAATGCTGTCATTTTCGACCTTTCTCTCCATTCACATCTCGGTCACATTATGAGGAATTTCGGCTAAGTTTCACGAGTGACAAAGTTCACACTATCCTCTGTGTCTCATTCCAATGTTTTTTGTAAATTAATTAATGCATTAATTTGGTTTGAGGGGCAACAATCACTGGGGCCATTGAGTCACAGGAGTAATGATTTAATGAGTAGTGCAAATAGCGATAATAATGAGGTTTATGATAATGGTAAATGGTGGGATTTGATGACGGGGGACGACCCCGAGAAAACCTGCCGAAAGATCGCTTTGTGCACCACAAATCGCCCATATATTGGGCGCCTAGCTAGCACCCAGCCTCCAATGGAAAGCGTATGAACTAGCCATTACGCCGAGAGCCCTCCTACTCCATCACCATCCGCCATCATATCATGACCATCACCTCAAATCTCTTACCCCGCATTGCATGTGGAGCGAAAGCTAGCGTGTCACTCTCTCCTTCATCTAAATAGGTAAAATAAAACGGCCAGAGATTTGAGTGATGCATTCGCGCCATTAGAAGCAGCGCCGGCGGACGATGGTGGGGGGGTGAGAGGGGGGGAGGGGGCGCAGGGCGGTGGCAGAGGCCTGACTTTCTACGCCTCTCCGCGCTCCCCTAATTGGCCGCACACAGGTGCAAATTGTGTGCTAATTCTGCCTCCGGCATTAGTGAAGCGCGTGGGGCAACTGATTCACCCGAGCTTTTCAGCGATTTCTCACATATTCACGCCTGACCCAACATGACGTTTGGTAATGGCGAGGTTTGCCAACTAGTTCTCGCCGAGCTCTAAGTTCTTGTTGTAGAGAGGGACAACGTCTGATATCTGTTAGCTGTGTTCGACGTCCTTAGGTCTTTCATTTTCTTCTTTTCGGTTCTCTATAATATTTTTGTATTCACATGTCCAATATTTTTAACTACTTGATCATTGGGAATTGGACACTTCAGTGATTTAACTTTACAGATTAAGTTTGTTCAATCTTCTAGCATGTCTTTTCCTATCGCCTATTATCTTTAGAGAAAATATTTCTCTTTTTCAGTTTTCAATTTTCGTTGAAGCCTGCAATTCTTGCCTATTTTCTTCAAAACCTCCTTTCCCCCGATTTTCCAAACATTTTCTTCCACGGTTGATAATCTTCTCAATTTTCTACAAACTATATCAGGTTCATTCTGATTCGAGTTCGTTACCATCATTGTTTCTCTCAATCCAATTTAGGTAACATCTATTAACTTTACCACGGGTGGCCGGGAGATTACTCTAATCTGTTTTGCCACACTGCGATTTTTAGCTAGGATGCCCTTCCACATAAAGTTCATGTGGCAACATGGAGACAATAACATCATGATATCCTGAAGAAATAGCTAAAATTCCTACAGTACTCCACAAAATGGTACGCATATTGAAGCTTAATTGCGTCCAGAGCACCCCAAAATATCATATCATCATTGGCTCAGTGGATCAAGGAAACTGATTCGTACAGTGTGCCCCGAACACATCCGATTTTTCCCCTAGATGGCTGGCCACGTAACCGTCGAGAGGAAGTAACTCGCCAAAGTAAGAATTTTTCTTTATATTTGTGGCTAGACAATTTTCAAACTCGGCTGCTTTGAGTATTAGTAATTGGGTCATAATTAGTCATCGCATTAACTCATCGTGTATGGTCCGAGACGAGATAATGTTACCGTCATGACTCTGTTGGGCAGTTGAGGATAATTTGTCATCACATTGTGCATGACAACCGGTAGTACGTTCTTTTACTAAGTATCCGCGTTTTGAAGCTACTTTAAGCTGAAAACGTACTACTGTAGTAAATGAGCGCCAGTTACTCGTGTTTGGTTTCTTTTTATTTCGTTGCTTACATTCTACAATTATTTGTTTTCTCAATACCTTGTCTGAGTTCCAGAGTTCAAGATTCAACTGCGAATACTCTCTCCCTCTCCATCCTCTCTCCCTCTCTCTCCTCTTCATCTACTCTCGCCTTTCATCTCTCTCCCTCTCCATCTCTCCCCTCTCCTCTCTCTCCCTCCTCCATCTCTCTCCCTCTCCATCTCTCTCCCTCTCCATCTCTCTCCCTCTCCATCTCTCTCCCTCTCCATCTCTCTCCCTCTCCATCTCTCTCCCTCTCCACTCTCTCCCTCTCCTCTCTCTCCCTCTCCATCTCTCTCCCTCTCCATCTCTTATACACTTAATAAACAGAAACATATTGTTTCCAGCCAACAGATTCCTAATGCTGGATGGAGGTTGTCAATGAAAAACGGTCCAAACAAGTATTGCTATAGGATCGAGGACGTTTATTATATAAATCGATTCATTTCATCATAAATCAATTCAATCTAGTATTCCCCTCTTTCATTAAACACATTCATTCCAACTATGCTGACGTTGATGAAAATTTTAGTTGTTTTTTTCTCAGTGCGAATCACTCTGATTAGAAATATTTGAGAACGTAGGTCCTCCTTGAGGAGGTCCCCTGGAGAAGCATTTCACCCTGAGGAAGGTCGCAGAATGGCGGCCGAAACGTTGGCTCCTGTGCCTAGGACGAGGCAGCTCCGGAACAGCCGAGTAGTTAGGGCCCTAGTAGAAATATTTAGCCCAGCGTCCGTTTGAAACGCGAGCCGGAGACCCGGACAGCCGAGTAGTCACTAGAAATATTTAGTCCAGCGTGTCCGTTTGTACGAGAGCCCGTTTTCGGCAGATGTCACTGTACCATAACAGCACCTACATCGGAGCCATCTGGACGTGCACGTGCGTTTGCGCGCAGCGGGTGGAGGGTGCCTAGCGGGCCGCGGGAGTTTGAACGTCCGCCGTTGTCGACGCCCCGCGGCGACGGTGCTGCTCCGATTTCCACGGCGGCGTCCGCGCGCACGTGACAAACGCGGAGCGCTGCGATTTCTACGCCCGATCATCCTCCACTTTTCCCCGTTATTCACATTTTCTATTTATTTATTTTTTCTGAAACGAGGTCTCTTCCCTCAGTGATGAAAAACTTTCCTCGTTTTGCTCTACTTTTTTATTGTGAGACTGATTGAGAGGTCCTAGAATTTTAGTCTCGACAGTGTTGGATTTTCAATATTATGTACATAGCTAGGTCGAATTCGGCCACTGCCTGGAGAAGAATTCTAGCGACCGGCTGTTCTGATCTGTAGTTTTCGGTTGTCACTGCGGTCAATATGTCAGGCAAATACCGGAGCAGTACCCAAAGAAACTGTCATGTATCGCACCCGATTCTCTCCTTTTCCTCTTCCTTGGCCTATCTTCTCCTCTTACTTGCATACCCTAACACTTACTTGCACTACAGTACCACTCTCCCAGAGGCCGACTTGTAAGTTGGTGCCGGATCTCACCGCCCAGCGGGAGTGGACACCACCACCTGCAGATTTAAAACATTTACTACAAAAAACGGGTCTAATTACCATTTCACTTGACGAGCTGGGAAACATACAGCGAGAACTCGGTACTTCATGTATACTTACTTTGTCCATATATACGTATACATTTTTACAATCACCATTGTGAGGAACCTTTTGGCTTGCTTACCATTTCGAAAATATAATATGAAAATGAAGCATTTAGCGGTACGCCGCTGTAGAGAGATATATACCACAGTACCACGGGATATATACCGTTATACCACAGTCAAAAATGTTATTGTCGATAAAATAAATGCCCATAAATAATACGAAAATGGTAATGTTTTAATAAGTAAAAGTATCCAATTTACTGCGTAACCGAACATTAAATTATAAAATTTTAATACATTTTTGTTTAAGAAAAACGAAGGTTTTTTTCCTTATAATCCCTACAAAACAAACACTTTAGTTCGTCTTTGGTGGTCTTCCTGTGGAAGGTCATGGCAATGCCATAAACACTCATGTGAAGTTCATGGCGAGTGAGAAAGATGACGACGTTCCTTTACGATGGTCGGGATCGAGTAGTAAGTTGCTCCGCTCGTTTTGCGGGACCGAGTGCAAGCTCGTACACTTCTATTCTATTTATTCTTTCATCTCCGCTTGAGAGTCGGCCATAATAGGTTTTAACTTGTAAGAAGACAGCTCTCCTTGGAGTGTGGCCAACGCCGAGAGCGAGTCATCTGTTCGCTGCTTTTCGCCGATTCACGCCTGACTTACGCGTTTTCATTGAGGTGCCTTTTTGGGCGCTGGCGCCCCTTCAGTGTCAGTTACACGAAGCGTCGGCACGCAAAACGGTTTGCGAGGAAAGACTAGCCCGTGTGCTATAATTTTCGCATCTACGTGACGCTGAAAGACGTGAATATACCTTCTTTTACCACTTGCGATCACTGAATGAGTTTTGGTATAAGAACTCGGGTTTAATGTGAGGAAGAGTAGCGCTTCGTATAATTCCAATTTGTGGTTTCGTATATTAATTTGTGGCCATTTATAGAATAGTTTGCTCTTCATGTGTAATTTTCTCTTTCCATTACTGAGCTATTTATGATGTGACGTTTCTTCTCTTCCTGCAGAGATTTTTTTAATACGTTTGAAAGTAACAAGGCATACATTAGGATATTCTTCTCATTGCCAAGTAACTTCAATGTCAAGTTGAAACGTCTCTCTTTTAAGTGAAAACGTATTTTTGCAGTGCTTATCAAAAATCACATTACAAGTAATTATATTTTATGAGGATATTTGTATAGTTATTTTCCTATTTATTTAAAAGACAGTTTTCATATAGCAACAATTTAGATTCCTCATTTTTAACTGATAAGTGAACAATAAGGTCCAATAGTATAGTTTTCGTACTTACATTTTAAATAGTATGTTATGATGATATGTGCTTGTTTTGTGTAAGAACTTACTAAAATTTTAATTCAAACAATTAATAGTAGTATTTTGGTGATTAGACCCCTTCAAAAATTTCTGACTTTCAATGCACTTCCGTTTATTCAAAAAAAAGATAAGTCAAGTGACGTCCTAAACCTTTAGATCATTCTGCCATTGTATCATCTTTTAATGTTAAAACTTTTAAGCAAGCGGGAAATTTCCATTTATATGTTGCCATATGATGTTGAAGTCTTTTCAGAAGCTTCAAATCATCTTGAAACACATGCGTGTTAATTCAAGTTTGTATTCAATAACAAATTATTGCACTGAACTTCTTACCTTTCTATGACTTACACGTGCAGTTTTGTTGCACTGTAAAGTGAACGCAGGGAAATGCTAGTGGTCCTGAATTGGCATGCGCATTCACGTTCATGCATATCCATCGATGTTATATCCGCCTATTTGTCGTTCGGGCAACAACTTCCATCGTCTCTCTCTGGGACGGCCACAAACGAGCCTGTGAAAAATGACGAAGCTGAGTTGAACTGGGGTGGGCGGGTCGGGATGGTGTGCGACCCAGAATAGAATGTCGTACAGTGCACCGAAACGACTATGAAAGTTTACTTTCACAGTCTTTCACGGTTTATGTGATTACTAAAAGTAGTATATGTTTCTCTCTAGACGTCTTTGCATCTCAACTACAACCTTTACATCCCTTACAACGTACATATCTCAACAGCTTTACGTTCCTCTTTACAACTTGCATTTCTTTACAAGTTTACTCCCTCCATGAATCTTACAATTCTTACTTCTCAAGATCATACTTATTTACTTTTCATATTTCATTTTATTTTTACGCTTTTCTATTTTCTGTTCTCTTTATACCTTCCAATCCCCCCCTCCGTACGCGTCATCTATCGGACATTTTTCCGCCCATTGATGGACGTGGACGTGATGATGTAGATTGGAATTGGGTATGATGAGTAAATGATGATGTAGTAATGGAATAAAATGCAGGGCCCTACTGTAACCACGTGGCGCGAACCTGCTTGCCCCCACGTATTCCACTTACATTGGACGTGGATTTAAATCCAGTCTGACCCCGGCGGTGGAAGGCGGGAACTCTGACCACTACATCACGGTTTGCCCCTGTGAACGAAAATAAAACGGAATGATGAATGATTTTCCTGTCACGTGTTCAGAAGAAAGGAATGATGGAACTCAATGAATAATAAAAAAAGAGGAGAACAAGAAAAAGGAGGAGAAAAGCACATTTTTCTCACTGGTTCGTAGGATACCAAGTTCAAAGAAAAGAAGAAACCTACATTCTAAACTTTCATTCCATTGATCAAAATGGATGATTTTGTACTTTTTATTCTCAAACATATGATGTCAATTACAACAATATTTCACATGAACACACGAAAACATAATTTGCAAAGGGACGTCTATTTTAAAAATATTATTTCACCGTAATTTTCATTAAAACTTTTTTCTGTAAGAGATTTATCTGTACTCCTACTTCATTCATTGCAAATTCAGGTAGTTTTTTCTTCCATATAATTTAATATTTGTAATAATGATAAATAAACAACGATAATGATAGTAACCCCAAAACGCAGTGAATGAATGAAATTTAGTAACCCAGAACGCAGTGGCTGCACTTAACTTTCAAGTTTTCAAAAGGGCTTACGATCGGCTCTTCAGCGAAGTAGGCCGTGGATCCCAAATCGACGTACTCTTTAGCATATCTTTACGTTCGGTTCATCGATGTTTTTGATTGTGATATTGATATAAGATAATACATAATGAAATATTTGGTAAGTTACATATAAATGATTATAATAATTATATGAGCGCTGATTCAGGGCTAACTCAGAGTAAATACTGTTGCCTCTATGCTTACTTAAGTAAATAAAATAAAAATTAAAAATTGTTTACATTTATCATTAGTGCCATTGTCGCGTTTGGAACCAGTGTGCGTGGACGGGCGGAAGGGATGAAGACTGGTGGCGCGGCGCAGGTCATTTGGTCGCGGAGGGAAGGAGGAGGGGAGGGTGCGGGGGGTGAGCAGGGAGATGATGGCGCGGTGGTCTGCAGCGGAGGACATGACGTGTGTGGGCGGGCGCCGGCGCGGCGGTGGCGTGGCGTGGCGCGGCGTGGCCGCGCGTTCTCGCACGTCTGCGACAATGGGGCGCGCGCCGTGACGGCGGTCGCCTTCCCCCCCCCCCCACCTTCCCCACCCTCACACCCCGTCCCCGCTGGAGAGGAGGCGGAGCAGGCTGATGCGCTCTGGTTGTCCCCGCCCTCGCATCTGCGTCGTCTGATGTCGACTTCATCCTTACTTCTGCCTGTGCGATCTCTCATTGCCTGCCTCATGTTTATGACTTGTTTTGTTCCCCCGTTTCAGATTATTTTTTTGGGTGTTTCATACTACCATAATGTTTTTCTTGCAGTTTTAGGATTCGCACCTCCTTCTTTCTGGCTTTTAAGATATTATGCTAAACTAAGTTCACCTTTAAGTCATGCCTTCTATTACCACTTTGCTTCTCTACTCCACATGTCCGCTAGACCTGCGACTCCACGTGTCATCTTTTCCTCATACCCGTATTTACACTTTTTCCTCGCAGCAGGTTATTTCTTTCTGTGACCCATGCGCTTCGCCTAGACTACCTTACTGTTCCTCTTTTCTCCATTTCATCGTTTTTGTCTCTCTCGCAGCCTTGGATTACGTTACTTACTTCGCCGGCCCACAAGTCTTTGTGTAACATAATACTAAGAACGACGAAGGATCTCTCTGGCCTCTGGCGATGTCAAATAAGAGGTTCCATGATTCCGCACCGTTATAACGAAATACACAACTTCCTTACTTACAGATTTAAAACCTTGCGTGATGAACATATTTTCAGGCGTGTAACGGGTTTAAGTTGTAATAGTTCGATCGTGCTCGCACACGTTCACAAAAGGCTCGTTCGTTTTGCACGATCGTTTGTGGATATTAAAGTTAGGCCGCACACGAGTAGGATGCGATAATATACGTGCCTACGATGTTACAAACCAAATACACACTTACATGTATTCAAGTATTACAAGCCTTAAATGATTAATTCATGAAAATATTCGTGAATATTTGGGTGCTATGAGCCATAGAGACCAGCGGTGTAAAGGTCTCCTACTAGTGGCCTGGCACGCCTCGCGGCACCGTCCCATGCCACGAGCTTCTCCGCGCCACTAGCGTCGGAAAGGAAACTAGTACCTCGCCGTTTGACAATAGTGATGGAGCTGGTGTCTCTTGCGGCGGGGTTTGAACTTCGTGGAGAGGCGATTTCGTCGTGGCACTCGTGCCACGAACTTCTCTCTTGGCATCGACCTTGACAACACTGACCTTGACACCCAGAATATCTTGAACGTCCGTCGTCTTTAAGGGTTCTCTATCTGTCCCATTTGCGCATTTCTGACGGGAAACATTGATGTTTTAAAAACATCGACGTTTCTTTCCGTCCCCACTCTAGGGTGCTCCGCCGTCGGCTGCTGCCCGCGCTGTGTCTTGGCGTGGCGTCATGTTGGCGCGGCGTCCCTGGGCCGTGCCTGTTGGTCCGGCGCCGTGCCTCGCTGGGGTGCTCCCGTGCATTGTGTCGGCCGAGCATGAGAGCGAGGGAGAGCCACGCGTCCCAAGTGGAGGGCGTTCTTGCGCGCTGCCTCTGTTCCATCTCGGGGCCCTTTTCCAGAGGCGCCGCCGCCTCCGCGCCGCCAGCCTTCTTTCCTCCTTACTTGCGCTCCGAGTTGCTAGACATGTTGAACCTTTTTACAGCACTTGATTGGATTTTGTGTTGATTTTGTGCGTACCGTAATCGTTCTTCCCAAAACAAATTAACCCTCGGTAATGCTACAAGTGTACTGGAAATTTTCTGATTAATTACAGAGTCGCGAAAGCTACAAGGAACGTATCTAACAATTTCCAGGACATGAGTAGTTTTAATAATATTATTCCCATATTATATATCGATAATTTATGCTATGTATTTCTGCTTATTTGACTGTTATGGTAAGGTAGGGTTGAATTGATCAGAAAAATCGGATGCAAGCCATATTTTTTGGGGGGTACACCGTCCTACTAAGCTAGGTATGGCTGTGTAACACACCAGATGCATGGTAGACGTAGTTGTGTGTTTTGATTGTTTTAATTGAGTAGAATACTCAATGTAATCTATAAGAACACTTATAACTAAAACATTTGTCATTTTTTATTTATTTATTTATTTAGTCAAAAACAGTAAAAACTGTATATGACGTGTGGGAAGAAATTTATCTGCGGCACGATTTTCTTGAGGGCCATTAAGTTTCATTAACAAAAAAAAAAAAAAAAAAAAAAAAAAAAAAAAAAAAAAAAAAAAAACGAAAACGAAAA
>JAHLJT010004543.1:23437-42929 GCA_031308135.1 Acheta domesticus
AATCGATTCCCTCATGACATGGTGATGATGACGGACGTTTCTGATTATACTGAGATAATCGAATAGTTGCGTTCCGTTTTTCCACGTCTGCGAAATAGTTTGCATTGAAATTTCCATTATTTTCTCAAGTAATTGCACATCAGTATCTGCAACTGACGGTTCATTTCCCCGATCCCCCATCAGTATGGACTCGGATCACGCGCGCGAGAGCTGAGCGGAATCCGGCGTGCGGTCGCCGGCGCGCCGCGCTACCGCGGGGCCTCGCTAAACGTTGGGCCCGCCCCCTCGGCCGAGCTCAATATCAGCGGGAAGCCGGGCCGCACCACTCCACCACGCCATGCCGCTCCGCGCCACGCCGTTCCGTCGATACGCCGATGTGCGGTCGACACCGCATTTCGCGGTCACGGCGGGCGGACTAGCCCATTGCCCATTTTTTTGCCGACGGTGGCGCCGTCCATGCGAACGGGAACCGCCGGCAACATCGGGCCACTGCATGGCTCCTTCCCTGCGGGATACTGACGAAGGCAATCCATCAGACAGGTTGGGGGCGATTGAGGGACCGGGGCAGACGAATACGAACTCACGACTTCATTAGTCACAGAAACACTTGTTTTTACGGTCGAAAGGCGGTGCGCATTTAATGTTATTCAAATAAGTTTTTTCTTAGTTCTCGTACAGTAGTAACTGTAGACGTCTTTAGGGATTCTCATTTTTCATACAAAATCTGACTCGTGATGGATTGTCCCCAATCCCCAATGTGCTTTCTTGTGTCCCATAGTCATGTTCTTGTAACAATGTTTAGCATGACGTTTCCTATATGTAAATGTTTTCTATTTGATTATACCCCCTTACGTATTTATATTCAACAATATAATTTTTCCTGTTTTACTGATTACCAAATAAATGTTAACACTACTATAATTAAGAATAACATGTCACAAATTATCTGTTTTTCATTACTTTGTGAAGTACGAAATTAATGTGAGTTTCAATCCCTTCCAATGTCGTGAACATTAATTTCCTTAATTGAAGTGGAAGATATTAAATTCATGTGTGTGTGATGGTTCATTTGCTCACTATACGTTGTACCGTTCTTTATTCTTCACAGTTGGGTCTCGGCGGAGGCACCGTTGTCGGGCATGTTCATGCTTCTTTCGTTCGTACATGCTCTTCGCGGGCGCTCTGAAGTGAATTCTAGATTTCAGTCATACACTTTTGATATTTTTCCGTTCAATACCTGTTCAGTCTGGATACTTTTAATGAGGTGAAATTTTAATTTTCTGTGTCATAAAATACGCTCAACGGGACGCTCTATCCCTTCATGTTATTCATTCCGAGTTGGTGAAACACCACGTCTCTGGAAAAGTTGCCGCTACTGCATGTCACTAGAAAACCATTTCCGGCGTCATGCGTCTTTCAAACGGAGAACTTTTTGTACGACGTAATGCTCTAGAATGATTGATTGATTCTATGTTAGTGGTTCCGAGCGCGTCAATGGAAGTCATTAGTCTCGTAAGTGTAGTGCGTGTTTTTGTTTCATCGGGTGTGATCTTCTCCCGCTGGATGTGTGGTAGTGTAGTCCATATTAGTATGTGTGTGTGTGTGTGTGTGTGTAAGGGGTGAGGATAGAACAAGGAAGAGGAAGGAAATATCGGTGCGGTCCGTGGCCCGTTTGTTAGTGTACTGCTCCCGGCATTCTCCTGGTGTTGATCGGAGAAACCAAGGAAAACTACCGATAGAGCAGCCGGCCTTACAATTCTCCTCCAACAGCGACCGAATTCGACGTAGCTGACAACCTGGTGTGGAAAATATTGCCACCTTCGGAACTCACACCGTCGGACGTCCCGGTGAGAGGTACTGTAGTGACATCAGTTGATGCGCTGTGCCATCTCTCCTATATATTGCTCTAGCATGTGCCCTCGTTCAAGTAAAGAGAGTGGAAGCATGCACCAACTCCTAACCTACCTCACGGCTGGTTAAGCTGTAAACCACCCATCTGCAGCACACAGAGAGCTCCTTTTTCCTCATTTCGCATTCTTCCTTTTTTTTTGTTTGTATTTTCATGGCGGCGGGGAATATTCATTACCCAAGGCACTGAACAGGGCTAACGAGCCTTCTTGGCATGCATAGGGCAGTAACGCACGGCCTCACGGGGATGGAAACGGTATGTGGAAGAGTATTTAAACACTTTAATGTACTAAATACTTTTCTAAATTCAATCGTTTTACAGACATTTTCCTTTAAATTTCTTAAAAATTAGAGAAACCATAAGATATACCTGAAATGAACAGGAATACCTTACTAACACATTATATGAGAATTTATATTTAATTAAAATTAATTTCTCTAATAATTTCTTCATTTAAGATTACGTTTACTATATTACTATATCATCCAGTTATTTTCAGAAAGGAAGTTAAATGTAATGGACAGTTACCATCCAACTAAAGCGACATGACGTAAATTATTGAAGGTAGGGTTATTCGTTTTGTTATCTCTAAATGAGCCGTAAGCTCATTCCAAAGAATGAAAAACCCATCTTAATATTATGGCTAAAACTATTAAACACTAAAAACACAACCTATATTTTCACCTTTTAAATCTTCCCTTTTATGAGTAATTCCCTTCTTTAAAAAAATAGCTCCTTTCGAAAAAAAATCGTATGAGGGTGCCATAAAATTCGCTCGTTGCCCCTGATTTGCGAGCCACCACCCACGTCGAAACGGCATTACACCTGATTTATCCGCCCAAGCGCGACGAAATGGCTGCAGCGCGGCGCGGCGGAGAGAGAGGTGGGTCAGCGACGGGGAACGGAAGGAGGGACGTTGGGGTGCGGCGACCCCGCGCGCCCCTGGCGGCGGGGGCGCGAACCGGTCCTCGCAAGCGGCGATTAGGGAAATCGCGGAAGGCGCCGCGCGGGGCTCGCACCCCGGACCGCGCGGCAGCACGGCGGGCCGCCGCGAGGACACGAAAGGCCGCGCCCCCGCCGTTTGGAAATTGCCGTGGCATCAGGCGGACAGCTGGGGATTTGAGGCGGCAGGGCCTCTCGTATACGCTCTCGTGTTCTGTGAATTCATTTGCATCTGCGGCCGACGAGCAGTCGAGGTCATACACCACCTTTAGTGGTAACCTACTGCTGCTTTTCTTTTCCCCTCTTTTCTCTTCTACCTCTCAACTTAGCTCTTTTTATTTATTTTCCTGCCTTCTCCTATCTCCTTCCGTTTTTATACCCTTTCATTTCTCCTCATGACTCGTCCATTTTCGTCTTCACCTTCTCTGCTTTTCTTCGCGCCATGGTCTTCTTTTTATCATTGTGTTATCTTCTTCCGTTCCTTTATCTAATATCCCCATTTTTCTCTCTTTCCACCTTTTCCAACTTTTATTCCTTTCCTTTTTCCCTTCTCACTTTATTTTCTCTTAAAGTCTTTTCTCTTCCTCTTCCCTTTGTTTTCATATTCCGCAATGTGACACTCGAAATTTACCTTTTGAATTTCTCTTATTATTCATTGTAATTATTTGATTTTGAGAAAGTGGTTTTCAGTACTTTGTTCTTCTAGACCTTATGAGTGATTTTTTCGTGGTTTGAGTTTAGTGAGTGCAAGTTAAGAATATAAGATAAGTCAAATTTACAGGGTATCTTTTTTCATTATTTACTTTCACTTACAAGATGCCTCTTAATTCGTTGAAGTAACTTAACAAGTTTCGCGTACGTTGTTTGCAGGTACTGTCCATCTCTTGATTGCTTTCAATGACATGATGCAGTAACTCTCAGGATTGTGGCGGGGAAAATTGTTCCTCCGTTTAATTTTGAATTCAAGAACCCAGAACAAAAGTGCCCTAGAGTCTACATCCAGAATGACTTGTCTTTCACCTTACTTGTAACCAAGCTCCATTCATAGTCATTTTGTGAGTATTGTTCTTGTAACGGAAATAAATTCCACCTGCTCATGGCCCGGCCCAAACAAGATAAACTAAAATTCAAACATCTAATTGCTGAGACCCTAAACAAACTCCTTGTTTTTGGGCTTCCGAGACAGTCAATTATTATGATAATGCGCATTCACAATCTTTTATGTATGAATCTCATTCTGTTCAATGGAATGAGAAGATAACGTTGCATTAACCAGATAAATCTGGAAGGTCGTAGTGCTCACGAAACCAACTTGGAAGTTTCGAAACGTTCCCACTTTCATTCAAGTTAGAGGTGATACGTTGCGTCCCGGTCCACCTATCTCTTTTTTCGGATTAGGTTGTAGCGCTATGTACAAATATGAAGATAAATGAGGGGATAATTTATATTATAACAGATTGTAATGTACCTTGTTTATTTTTTATAAATGATAAGTTAAGAGGTCAGGACGTGGCTGCCGTGATCTTTCTCATTGGGTCAGTCGAGAGCTACTATGGATGTGTGTGTCTCCACCACTTAAAGCCCTTTTGAAGGCTATCAAAAAGAGACTAAGATTTGACGAAGTTTCGAGGTATTTGAACGACTCGAATGGCTCAAGTGATCTACACAAATAATAACGACCAGATGACGGTTTGCTTTAGTATATTGTGATATTGCATTATCATTTGTTACGAAAAAACTATTTTAATACAGTAAACGCAGATTTCAGCAGGTTGAAAATAGTTTATTCATTGGTATATAATCAGATATTCATACATGATTAAATATAAGTATTGGTGATATTTTCGATATGATACGGATGTTTTTGAGTTGTGACAGTAAACGCGCAATTTATTGAATCAATTTTTTTCAAACCTACCGTTTTTTTCCATTTTTAATGAAATCTAAAGTGACCACTTATTGTCGAAGTGATCTAATTAAAAGTGGGGCAGCAAAAAGTTCGGATAACGGTACTGTACGTATTTAATTGTACATACTTACTATGTTATTCAATTCTTAAAAATACTTTGTATTTCGTATGAATTTGAATGTGCTTATTATATCAATTAAACATTTTCTTGAAAAAAGGTTTTGTATTACACCTAAGAATTGCCGCTCGTCGAAACGCGTGACCCAACCGACAGCTGGCACACTTTGCTTTAACGAAAACTCAATGGCGCAGTCGAAATTGATCTCGTGTACCAATGCCATTGACTCCAGGCGACACGGAGCGCAGGTGCCAATGCTGTCATTTTCGACCTTTCTCTCCATTCACATCTCGGTCACATTATGAGGAAATTTCGGGAATTTCGACAAAGTTTCACGAGCGACAAAGTTCACACTTCCTTTGTGTCTCATTCCAAATTTTTTAAATTAATTAATGCATTAATGTGGGTTGAGGGCCCAATCACTGGAGGCCATTGAGTCACAAGAGTATGATTTAATGAGCAGCCAATAGCGATAATAATGAGGTGTATGATAATGGATAAATGGTGGGATTTGAAGGCGGGGGACGACCCCGAGAAAACCTGCCGAAAGCTCGCTTTGTGCACCACAAATCGCCCATATATTGGCCCTAGCTAGCACCCAGCCTCCAGTGGAAAGCGTATGAACTAGCCATTACGCCGAGAGCCCTCCTACTTCCATCACATCGCCATCATAATCATGACCATCACCTCAAATCTCTTAACCCCGCATTGCCATGTGGAGCGAAAGCTAGCGTGTCACTCTCCTTCATCTAAATAGGTAAAATAAAACGGCCAGAGATTTGAGTGATGCATTCGCGCCATTAGAAGCGCGCCGTGGACGATGGAGGGGGGGGAGAGGGGGGAGGGGGCGCAGGGCGGTGGCAGAGGCCTGACTTTCTAAACGCCTCTCCGCGCTCCCCTAATTGGCCGCACACAGGGTGCAAATTGTGTGCTAATTCTGCCTCCGGCATTAGTGAAGCGCGTGGGGCAACTGATTCACCCGAGCTTTTCAGCGATTTCCACAATATTCACGCCTGACCCAACATGACGTTTGGTAATGGCGAGGTTTGCCAACTAGTTCTCGCCGAGCTCTCAAGTTTTTGTTGTAGAGACGGACAACGTCTGATATCTGTTAGCTGTGTAGACGTCCTTAGGTCTTTTATTTTCTTCTTTCGGTTCTCTATAATATTTTTTGTATTCACATGTCCAAATATTTTTAACTACTTGATCATTGGGAAGTTGGACACTTCAGTGATTTAACTTTACAGATTAAGTTTGTTTCAATCTTCTAGCATGTCTTTTCCTATCGCCTCTTATCATTTAGAGAAAATATTTCTCTTTTCAGTTTTCAATTTTCGTTGAGCCTGCAATTTCTTGCCTATTTTCTTCAAAACCTCCTTTCCCCCCATTTTCAAACATTTTCTCCACGGTGATAATCTTCTCAATTTCTACAAACTATAGTCAGGTTTTCATTCTATCGAGTTTCGTTACCATCACTGTTTTCTCTCATCCAATTTAGGTACATCTATTAACTTTACCTCGGGTTCCGAGAGCTTACCCTAATCTGTTTTGCCACACTGGCCGATTTTAGCTAAAGTGGGAATGCCTTCCACATAAAGTTCATGTGCAACATTGAGAACATAACGTCATGATATCGCTGACGAAATAGCTAAAATTCCTACAGTACTCCACAAATGTACGCATATTGAAGCTTAATTGCGTCCAGAAGCACCCCAAAATATCATAGTCATCATTGGCTCAGTGGATCAAGGGAAACTGATTCGTACAGTTGCCCCGAACACATCCGATTTTTCCCCTAATGCAGCTGGCCACGGAACCGGTCGAGAGGAAGTAACTTCGACGAAAGTAAGAATTTTCTTTATATTGTGGCTAGACAAGTTTTTCAAAACTCGGCTGCTTTGAGTATTAGTAATTGGGTCATAATTAGTCATCGCATTAACTCATCGTGTATAGGTCGAGACGAGATAATGTTACCTCATGACTCTGTTGGGCAGTTGAGGATAATTTGTCATCACATTGGGTCATGACAAACCGGTAGTACGTTCTTTTACTAAGTAAGTCCGCGTTTTGAAGCTACATTTAAGCTGAAAACGTACTACTGTAGTAAATGAGCGCCAGTTACTCGTGTTTGGTTTCTTTAATTCCGTTGCTACATTCTACAATTATTTGTTTTTCTCAATACCTTGTCTGAGTTCCAGAGTTCAAAGATTCAACTGCGAATACTCTCTCCCTCTCCATCTCTCTCCCTCTCTCTCCCCTCTTCATCTCTCTCCCTCTTCATCTCTCTCCCTCTCCATCTCTCTCCCTCTCCATCTCTCTCCCTCTCCATCTCTCTCCCTCTCCATCTCTCTCCCTCTCCATCTCTCTCCCTCTCCATCTCTCTCCCTCTCCATCTCTCTCCCTCTCCATCTCTCTCCCTCTCCATCTCTCTCCCCTCTCCATCTTCTCCCTCTCATCTCTCTCCCTCTCCATCTCTTATCCACTATAAATAAACAGAAACATATTGTTTCCAGCCAACAGCTTCCTAAATGCTGGATGGAGGTGTCAATGAAAAACGGTCCAAACAAGTATTGCTATAGGATCGAGGACGTTTATTATATAAATCGATTCATTCATCATAAATCAATTCAATCTAGTATTCCCCTCTTTCATTAAACACATTCATTTCCAACTATGCTGACGTTGATGAAAATTTTAGTTCGTTTTTTCTCAGTGCGAAATCACTCTGATTAGAAATATTTGAGAACGTAGGTCCTCCTTGAGGAAGGTCGCCCTGGAGAAGCATTTCACCCTGAGGAAGGTCGCAGAATGGCGGCCGAAACGTTGGCTCCTGTGCCTAGGACGAGGCAGCTCCGGAACAGCCGAGTAGTTAGGGCCTAGTAGAAATATTTAGCCCAGCGTCCGTTTGAACGCGAGCCGGAGACCCGGACAGCCGAGTAGTCACTAGAAATATTTAGTCCAGCGTGTCCGTTTGTACGAGAGCCCGTTTTCGGCAGGTGTCACTGTACCATAACAGCACCTACATCGGAGCCTCTGGACGTGCACGTGCGTTTGCGCGCAGCGGGCGGAGGGTGCCTAGCGGGCCGCGGGAGTTGAACGTCCGCCGTTGGCGACGCCCCGCGGCGACGGTGCTGCCTCCGATTTCCACGGCGGCGTCCGCGCGCACGTGACAAACGCGGAGCGCTGCGATTTTCTACGCCCGATCATCCTCCACTTTCCCCGTTATTCACATTTTCTATTTATTTATTTTTTCTGAAACGAGGTCTCTTCCCTCAGTGATGAAAAACTTTCCTCGTTTTGCTCTACTTTTTTATTGTGAGACTGATTGAGAGGTCCTAGAATTTTAGTCTCGACAGTGTTGGATTTTCAATATTATGTACATAGCTAGGTCGAATTCGGCCACTGCCTGGAGAAGAATTCTAGCGACCGGCTGTTCTGATCTGTAGTTTTCGGTTGTCACTGCGGTCAATATCAGGCAAATACCGGAGCAGTACCCCAAAGAAACTGGTCATGTATCGCACCCGATCTCTCCTTTTCCTCTTCCTTGGCCTATCTTCTCCTCTTACTTGCATACCCTTACACTTACTTGCACTACAGTACCACTCTCCAGAGGGCCGACTTGTAAGTTGGTGCCGGATCTCACCGCCCAGCGGGAGTGGAACACCACCACCTGCAGATTTAAAACATTTACTACAAAAAACGGGTCTAATTACCATTTCACTTGACGAGCTGGGAAACATACAGCGAGAACTCGGGTACTTCATGTATACTTACTTTGTCCATATATACGTATACATTTTTACAATCACCATTGTGAGGAACCTTTTGGCTTGCTTACCATTTCGAAAATATAATATGAAAATGAAGCATTTAGCGGTACGCCGCTGTAGAGAGATATATACCACAGTACCACGGGATATATACCGTTATACCACAGTCAAAAATGTTATTGTCGATAAAATAAATGCCCATAAATAATACGAAAATGGTAATGTTTTAATAAGTAAAAGTATCCAATTTACTGCGTAACCGAACATTAAATTATAAAATTTTAATACATTTTTGTTTTTAAAAACGAAGGTTTATTTTCCTTATAATCCCTACAAAACAAACACTTTAGTTCGTCTTTGGTGGTCTTCCTGTGGAAGGTCATGGCAATGCCATAAACACTCATGTGAAGTTCATGGCGAGTGAGAAAGATGACGACGGTTCTTTACGATGGTCGGGATCGAGTAGTAAGATTGCTCCGCTCGTTTTGCGGGACCGAGTGCAAGCTCGTACACTTCTATTCTATTTATTCTTTCATCTCCGCTTGAGAGTCGGCCATAATAGGTTGTAACTTGTAAGAAGACAGCTCTCCTTGGAGTGTGGCCAACGCCGAGAGCGAGTCATCTGTTCGCTGCTTTTCGCCGATTCACGCCTGACTTACGCGTTTTCATTGAGGTGCCTTTCTGGGCGCTGCGCCCCTTCAGTGTCAGTTACACGAAGCGTCGGCACGCAAACGGTTTGCGAGGAAAGACTAGCCCGTGTGCTATAATTTTCGCATCTACGTGACGCTGAAAGACGTGAATATACCTTTCTTTTACCACTTGCGATCACTGAATGAGTTTGGTATAAGAACTCGGGTTTAATGTGAGGAAGAGTTAGCGCTTCGTATAATTCAATTTTGTGTTTCGTATATTAATTTGTGGCCATTTATAAATAGTTTGCTCTTCAGGTGTAATTTTCTCTTTCCATTACTGAGCTATTTATGGGACGTTTCTTCTCTTCCTGCAGAGATTTTTTTAATACGTTTGAAAGTAACAAGGGCATACATTAGGATATTCTTCTCATTGCCAAGTAACTTCAATGTTCAAGTTGAAACGTCTCTCTTTATGAAATTAATTTTTGCAGTGCTTTATCAAAAAATCACATTACAATTAATTAATATTTATGAGGATATTTGTAGAGTATTTCTTATTTATTTAAAAGACAGTTTTCATATCAACAATTTTGAGTGATTCCTCATTTTAACTGATAAGTGAACAATAAGGTCCAATAGTATAGTTTTTCGTACTTAACATTTTTGAATAGTATGTGGATGATGATATTGCTTTTTGTTTAAGAACTTACGTAAAATATTTAATTCAAAAACCAAATTTATAGTAGTATTTTTCAGGTGATTAGACCCATTCAAAAATTTCTGACTTAATCAATGCACTTCCGTTTTTCAAAAAAAGATAATCAGTGACTGTCCGTCTAAAACCTTTAGATCATTCTGCCATTGTATCATCTTTTAATGTTAAAACTTTTAAGCAGCGGGAAATTTCCATTTATATGTTGCCATATGATGTTGAAGTCTTTTCAGAAAGCTTCAAATCATCTTGAAACACATGCGTGTTAATTCAAGTTTGTATTCAATAACAAATTATTGCACTGAACTTCTTACCTTTCTATGACTTACACGTGCAGTTTTGTTGCACTGTAAAGTGAACGCAGGGAAATGCTAGTGGTCCATGAACTGGCATGCGCATTCACGTTCATGCATATCCATCGATGTTATATCCGCCTATTTGTCGTTCGGGCAGACACTTCCATCGTCTCTGGGACGGCCACAAACGAGCCTGTGAAAAATATGACGAAGCTGAGTTGAACTGGGGTGGGGGGTCGGGATGGTGTGGCGACCCAGAATAGAATGTCGTACAGTGTACCGAAACGACTATGAAAGTTTACTTTCACAGTCTTTCACGGTTTATGTGATTACTAAAAGTAGTATATGTTTCTCTCTAGACGTCTTTTGCATCTCAACTACACCTTTACATCCCTTACAACGTACATATCTCAACAGCTTTACGTTCCTCTTTACAACTTGCATTTCTTTACAAGTTTACTCCCTCCATGAATCTTACAATTCTTACTTCTCAAGATCATACTTATTTACTTTTCATATTTCATTTTATTTTTACGCTTTTCTATTTTCTGGTTCTCTTTAACCTTACCTCCAATCCCCCCCTCCGTACGCGTCATCTTATCGGACATTTTTCCGCCCATTGATGGACGTGGACGTGATGATGTAGATTGGAATTGGGTATGATGAGTAAATGATGATGTATATGGAATAAAATGCAGGGCCCTACTGTAACCACGTGGCGCGAACCTGCTTGCCCCCCACGTATTCCACTTACATTGGACGTGGATTTAAATTCAGTCTGACCCCGGCGGTGGAAGGCGGGAACTCTGACCACTACATCACGGTTTGCCCCTGGTGACGAAAATAAAACGGAATGAAATGATATTTCCTGTCACGTGTTCAGAAGAAAGGAATGATGGAACTCAATGAAATAATAAAAAGGAGGAGAACAAGAAAAAAGGAGAAAAGCAACATTTTTCTCACTGGTTCGTAGGATACCAAGTTCAAAGAAAAGAAGAAACCTACATTCTAAACTTTTTCATTACATTGATCAAAATGTATGATTTTGTACTTTTATTCTCAAACATATGAATGTCAATTACAACAATATTTCACATGAACACACGAAAACAATAATTTGCAAGGGACGTCTATTTTAAAATATTAATTTCACCGTAATTTTCATTAAAACTTTTATTCTGTAAAGAGATTTATCTGGGTCTCTACTTCATTCATTGCAAATTTCAGGTAGTTTTTTCTCCATAATAATTTAATATTTGTAATAATGATAAGGATAACAACGATAATGATAGTAACCCCAAAACGCAGTGAATGAATGAAATTTAGTAACCCAGAACGCAGTGGCTGCACTTAACTTTCAAGTTTTCAAAAGGGCTTACGATCGGCTCTTCAGCGAAGTAGGCCGTGGATCCCCAGATCGACGTACTCTTTATCAATATCTTTACGTTCGGTTCATCGATGTTTTTGATTGTGATATTGATATATGATAAATACATATGAAATATTTTGGTAAGTTACATATAAAATGATTATAATAATTATATGAGCGCTGATTCAGGCTAACTCAGATGTAATACTGTTGCCTCTAAATTACTTAAGTAAATAAAATAAAAATTAAAAATTGTTTACATTTATCATTAGTGGCCATTGTCGCGTTTGGAACCAGTGTGCGTGGACGGGCGGAAGGGATGAAGACTGTGGCGCGGCGCAGGGTCATTTGGTCGCGGATGGAAGGAGGAGGGAGGGTGCGGGGGTGAGCAGGGAGGGTGATGGGCGCGGTGGTCTGCAGCGGAGGACATGACGTGTGTGGGCGGGCGCCGGCCGCGCGTGGCGTGGCGTGGCGCGGCGTGGCCCGGCGCGTTCTCGCACGTCTGCGAACAATGGGGCGCGCGCCGTGACGGCGGTCGCCTTCCCCCTCCCCCACCCCCTCCCCACCCTCACACCCCGTCCCCGCTGGAAGGAGGCGGAGCAGGCTGATGCGCTCTGGTTGTCCCCGCCCCTCACATCTGCGTCGTCTGACGTCGACTTCATCCTTACTTCTGCCTCGCGATTTCATTGCCTGCCTCATGTTTATGACTTGGTTTTGTTCCCCGTTCCAGCATTATTTTTTTGGGTGTTCATACCTACCATAATGTTTTTCTTGCAGTTTTAGGATTCGCACCCTCCTTCTTTCTGGCTTTTAAGATATTATACTAAACTAATGTTCCCTTTAAGTCAAGCCTTCTATTACCACTTTGCTCTCTACTCCACATGTCCGCTAGACCATGTGACTCCACGTGTCATCTTTTCCTCATACCCGTATTTACAACGTTTTTCCCTCAAGCAGTGTTTATTTCTTTCTGTTACCCATGCGCTTCGCCTAGACTACCTTACTGTTCCTCTTTTCTCCATTTCATCGTTTTGTCCTCTCTCGCTCCTTGGATTACGTTACTTCGCCGGCCCACAAGTCTTTGTGTAACATGATACTAAGAACAGCCGAAGGATTTCTCTGGCCTCTGGCAATGTCAGTATAAGAGGTTCCATGATTCCGCACCGTTATAACGAAATACACAACTGACACTTACAGATTAAAAACCTGGCGTGCTGAACATATGTTTCAGGCAGTGGAAGGGTTTAAGTTGTAATAGTTCGATCGTGCTCGTACACGTTCACAAAAGGCTCGTTCGTTTTGCACGATCGTTGTGGATATTAAAGTTAGGCCGCACACGAGTAGGATGCGATAATATACGTGCCTACGATGGTTACAAACCAAATACACAACTTACATGTATTCAAGTATTACAAGCCTTAAATGATTAATTCATGAAAAATATTCGTGAATATTTGGGTGCTATAGAGCCCATAGAGACCAGCGGTGTAAAGGTCTCCTACTAGTGGCAGTGGCACGCCTCGCGGCACCGTGCCATGCCACGAGCTTCTCCGCGCCACTAGCGTCGGGAAAGGAAACTAGTAACCTCGCCGTTTGACAATAGTGATGGCGTTGTCTCTTGCGGCGGGGTTATGAACTTCGTGGAGAGGTGATTTCGTCGTGGCACTCGTGCCACGAACTTCTCTCGTGGCATCGACCTTGACAACACTGCCCTTGACACCCAGAATATCTTGAACGTCCGTCGTCTTTAAGTATTCTCTCATCCCATTTGCGCAATTTCTGACGGGAAACATTGATGTTTTAAAAACATCGACGTTTCTTTGCCGTCCCCACTCTAGGGTGCTCCGCCGTCGGCTGCTGCCCGCGCTGTGTCTTGGCGTGGCGTCATGTGGCGCGGCGTCCCTGGGCCGTGCCTGTTGGTCGCGCGCCGTGCCTCGCTGGAGGCGCCCGTGCATTGTGTCGGCCGAGCATGAGAGCGAGGGAGAGCCACGCGTCCAAGTGGAGGGCGTTCTTGCGCGCTGCCTCTGTTCCATCTCAGGGGCCCTTTCCAGAGGCGCCGCCGCCTCCGCGCCGGCCGCCTTCTTTCCTC
The DNA here is from genome assembly GCA_031308135.1 of Acheta domesticus. Lineage (NCBI taxonomy): Eukaryota > Metazoa > Arthropoda > Insecta > Orthoptera > Gryllidae > Acheta > Acheta domesticus. The sequence goes on from JAHLJT010004543.1 coordinate 37,184, forward strand.
CTTACTTGCGCTCCGAGTTGCTAGACATGTGGACCTTTTACAGCACTTGATTGGATTTTGTGTTGATTTTGTGCGTACCGTAATCGTTCTTCCCAAAAACAAATTACCATCGGTAATGCTACAAGTGTACTGGAAATTTCTGATTAATTACAGAGTCGCGAAAGCTACAAGGAACGTATCTAACAATTTCCAGGACATGAGTAGTTTTAATAATATTATTCCCATATTATATATCGATAATTTATGCTATGTATTTCTGCTTTTTGACTGTTAGGGTGAAGGTAGGGTGAAGGAATCAGAAAAATCGGATGCAAAGCCATATTTTTTGGGGGGTACACCGTCCTACTAAGCTAGGTATGGTCTGTGTAACACACCAGATGCATTGGTAAACGTAGTTGGTGTTTTGATTGGTTTAATTGAGTAGAATACTCAATGTAATCTATAAGAACACTGTATAACTAAAACATTTGTCATTTTTTATTTATTTATTTATTTAGTCAAAAAAACAGTAAAAACTGTATATGACGTGTGGGGAAAGAAATTTATCTGCGCACATTTTCTTGAGGGCCAGAAGTTTATTAAAAAAAAAAAAAAAAAAAAAAAAAAAAAAAAAAAAAAAAAAAAAAAAAAAAAAACGAAAACGAAAAAATTAATTTAGAAAATAATTATATTAGAAAAATAAAGATATTTGAAAAATGTTTTTTCCCGAGGTATAGAAAATCAATTTCAACTGTAAATGAACTACAAGCAAAAGGAGTGCTCAACAAAACGTGCGCACAGTGAAGCTACATTTACGTCCAGAAGCAAAACAAGGGGCCATCTCAGCATTTGCTCTATGGATCAGGGAAACTGGACAAAAACCTGATCGAGATGGGGGTCATTGACCCGGAGGCTGAAGTACATTACTTGTTACAGGCGTATTAAATATTTTTTTAAATGTATACAATGCAAACATAGACTAATTCATTATATATCTTTGTTTTGTTACATTAAACATTATTTTTCTTTTTCACGATCAGTATAGTCTCTAATTGTATAGAAACAGTTTTGCAGCAGAAAAGATTTTACTTTAAACTTAAATTTGTGTACCGACTTTAATTGTTTTATGTCATCTGGCAATGCGTTGTAAAGTAACGTACATGTATTGTATGTTGATTTCTTGTACTGAGCTGTTGATACTGACACTTGATGCACGTGATTTCTACGGCGTGTGTTGTAATTATAAATATCAATATTGCATGAAAATATGTTCCCTCCGTTAAGTAGGTCATTTTTGACAAATATTACAGATTCGTAAATAAATAGACAAGGCAATGGTAGGATTCCCAGCTCAATGAAAAGAGGCTTGCAGGAATCACGTGGAAGGCATTTTTTCATTATTCGAATAATTTTCTTTTGCAATCTGAAGGTCTGAATACTACAGGATGAGCTTCCCCAGAATATTATGCCATATCTCAGGCGGGAATGCACATTTGCAAAATAAACGCAACGAGCTGCATGAAGGCTGACAGAATTTGAAAGAATTCTGAATGCATAGCATAATGAACTTAATTTAGTGTTTAATTCTGTTATATGTACATTCCATTTGAGGTTTGATTGAATTGAAAGACCTAAAAATTTTGTTGCCTCAACATCAGCTAATTGCATATTGTTCATTTTCAATGGAACATGCGATTTCCGATTTGAGATGCAAAAATGCATTGAAACAGTTTTTCTTTCGTTAACAATTAATTTGTTATTATTAAACCAATTTGAAACTTCTGAAATTGTACTATTTACTGCTTCTTTTTTGCAAAGAACATTCGTGTCATCAGCAAACAGAACCGTTCTTCCATTTTTAATAGACGAGGGCATATCGTTTACATATAACAGAAAGAGAATAGGACCTAAGATCGAACCTTGCGGGACCCCATGCACAATTGGCAAAGAATTGGAAATATAAGTATGTAATGTCCTTTCCTGCCAGTATGGTATTTCTACTCTTTGAGTCCGATGTTTAAGGTAAGAAGTTATCCAATCTAGGGCAATACCACGAATTCCATACGAAGGTAATTTTGAGAGCAAGATCTTATGGTCAATAACGTCAAAAGCTTTCGAGAGATCTAAGAATATTCCAATGGGTATTTCATTTTGGTCTATTGATGAAGCAACATCTTTGAGAAAAGAAAAAATGGCAGTTTCCGTAGATTTGATTTTCTAAAACCGTGTTGTGAGTCTGAAAACGCTCTGTTTTTCCTGAGAAATGTTTCCATTCGTAAGTAGAAAAGCCTTTCTAATATTTTTGAGAAAACTGACAAAAGAGAAATTGGCCGGTAATTTTGAATATCATTTTTGTTCCCTTTTTTAAAAAGTGGCTTAATTTTCGCTGTTTTGAAAATATCTGGAAATATTCCTGTACATAAAGAAGCATTGAAAATGTGAGTTAACGGATGTATAAAGGCAGGTGCACAAGTTTTTAATAAACAATCCGGAATTCATCTAAACCTGATGAATATTTATTTTTTAGTTTACTGACTATTCTGAGGATTTCGTTGGGAGAAGTTTCGGGAATAAACATCGTATCTGAAATTTTTTGGGAAGTGTAAAATGTTGAATTTTGTGATTTTAGTCCCTTCGTGAGATCAGACGCAATTCTGGAAAAGTGTTTGTTGAAGAGATTGGCAACTTTTTCCGGATTACTCGTTTCTCTTTCATTATCCTTTAAAATAACATTCTCTACAAGGTATCGAGATGATGTGGTTGTATTTTTTACGATATCCCACATTGCTTTAGTTTTGTTACTAGCGCTCAAAATGTCCTGACTATTTTTCATTATTTTTGCCTGAACTATTACTTTTCTTAAAATTCTTTATATTCTCGGAAGTATATATGGAAACCGGGTGATACGTTATGATGTTTAGAAATAAAGTAAAGCGTACGTTTGTTTTTACACGATGTTCTAATTCCTTGTGTGATCCAAGTATTACTTTTGCTTGAAATATTTAATTTTCTCTTTTTAAGAGGAAAGCACGCGTTAAAATGAATTGAAAGCTTGGAGAAAAATAAATTATATTTTTCATTTGTGTCAACAGCGTTATAAACTTCGTCCCATGATTCCTTCATCAAGTAGTCCGTAAATAATTTTATATTAACTTTAGTGAATGCTCTGCACATGCGTGTATTAGTTATTGTGTCAGTGTTATGTTCTTAGTAATTGTAAGAATTTGTGCATCGTGGTCACTGTATCCTAGATTATTCGTTATTATTTCATATGTAGTTGTGGTTTTGTTAATTATAATTTGATCTAATGCTTTTTGTGATTTAAGCGTATTCCGTGTAGGTACATTCACTGTAATATCTAAATTAAAAGAATGAAGTAAATTGAGAAACTGCTCTTTTTCGTGGGATTCGCTCAGAAAATCAATATTGAAATCTCCACATACAACAATGGATTTAAAAGAGAGTTTACTAATTTTGTTCAGAATTATCTCTAGATTTTCCAAGAAAGTGAAATAATCTGAAGCTCGCTTTGTTGGAGGTCTGTAAATGCAAAGTAAGATAATTTTGAGCGTAGTAAGATGTACTACTGTTGTTTCAAAAACTTTTTCAACTGATATAAATTGAATTCTGACAAGAAGGTAGAATCAATATAATTTCTTATGTAAATACACGAACCTCCGTAAGCAGGGCCCTTATTTGATTCCCTCGCTCACAATACGATACTGCAAGGTAAAAGCTAGGAATTTGGAGTGTGTTATATGCATTTTGAGACAACCAATGTTCTGTAAAGCAAAAAAATAGCTTTTGTCTTAGATCACATCTGTAATGCTGCCTCGATAAATTCATTTTATTTGAAAGAGATTGCACATTATGATGCATTATTCGAATCTTTTGCATGTACCTACACGGATGTTTTTCTGCTGCATCTGACTGTAGTTGCTATTTATTTATTTCATTTTTACCTCGAGTGCGTGGTCGAAGGAAGTATCGTGTCCCAGCAGTGACAAGAGGTGAGGAAGGAGGGGTGACAGATGTAGAGGAATGAATAGTGGGAGAGGTAATACACGGATTAGGTTCAGGGGATAAGGTAATTGGGTCCAAAGGGGTCCCAGGGGATGGAAGAGAACTAGGAGATGTGGGTGGGGATGGGTCTTGGGCAGGACACTGCCAAGTTTGTGAAATGATGTGTTTTGCAAGCTCACTACCGAGTGCATGTTTTCCGACAAGGTTCAGGTGAAGACCATGTCGGGTGAAGTGTTTTTCTGAGAGAAAGTTTAGCTCAAACAATTTAACATGTGTGTCTCTCAGATGCAGTTTCAATTGGTTGTTTGCGTGACTAATTTCTTTGCATAGTGTGGGCTTGTTGTACCAGAAGGGCAGAGTCGAGACTACAATGTTCGTGTTTTGGGCGGCACGTTGTAATTTGTCAACATGTTCTTCAGGCGTAAAGTGACCACCCAAATTAATGTCATTCTGCCCTCCTATGATAATTACAGTATCCCGTTTGGTGAGGGTTTTTGTGTGCGTGTCCAACTCACTGGTCACGTCGGCAAACCTCCCGTTAGGTTTAAACACACACATGGCAGAGAAATTGGTTGGGAGTTTCTCACTGAGCAGGGAGGAGATTTGTCGCCCATGGCTATCTGCTAAAATGAGTACCTTTTTGATGGGCTCAGTGGGAATGTCCTTGTTTTCTGGTGAGCCAGTTTGCGCAACTCTACGTGTCTTTGTTACTTTGCGCTTGCTAGCCTGTTTGCGTTGGTTTGTGAATGGACGTGTCGATGATGGGTGGGGGTGGTGAGGATTGGGAAGGCAAGGAAACTCATTGTAGTAGTCTAATACAGAAAATCTGTTTTGAGTCGTGATTGGTGGTGGTGATTGTGTTTTTGCTTCCGCGAATGGACGGTTGGAGGTTTTTGCGGTGTTGCCTATTGTTGTCCAACCGTCTGTGTTTTGAACGACCTCTTCGAGCCTTCGGATATGTTCATCTAAATTACTGTTGATGTGTGTGAAGGCTTTCAGAAGATCGGCTTTGAGAGCGTAGAGAGTAGAGAGTGTATAACGATTAGTAGCCATGTCACGAATGCGTGTCAAGTGCGTGGTAAATATGAAAATAAGTAAATAGATAATTCAGAATACTACAAAAAAACTACTCCCTAACTTATCTTTTAAATTTAATTGTATTAACTTATTTAAATTACGTTACGTATTTATTTAAAAATAACGGTGATCTGATTCTAATTAGTATTTAAATGTGATTAATTAAATTCAAAAAGCGTTCAGTGTGTTTAATAGATTGAAGCTGCAAACTAATAAATACAATTAGATTACTATACTTTACCTATTGAAAGGCCACGAAATTCACCACTTCCACAAATTTAAATATAAAGTTCAAGTCTTTCCGTTACTGTGGTTACGAAACTTTGAATTTTTATGTTTTCACAATTTTCACAACACTTTCACTAATAGTTTAAAACTTTACGCAAATTTCAATTAATTTACAGAGAAAATTTAATATTAATGGTCTTTACACTGTTCAAATGAACGTTTGTCCGTTACGCCGTCTTTTAAATCAAATATTTGGATTACTTCTTTTTTCACTGCTTCGGACAATATAAATCTCTTTCAGCTTATCTGTAACAAGTAAACAAGTAAAGAAGACAGTTTAACAGCAAAAGTCACCTGAAATATGTAGAAAAGTAGCTGAAAATTAGTAAAATATTGGAGCACAGCCACAGCACGTCAGTCACGTAAGCAAGCCAGCCAA
>JAHLJT010004544.1:0-17660 GCA_031308135.1 Acheta domesticus
TTATTTACTATGTATTATAAGTACCCCTGCGTACATGAGGCCGTTTTAACTTAACGATGTTGTACGGATAGTAAATTAAAATACGTTTGTAAACGATGGTGCTTCGTAAGTAACACAAAACCTGTCTCCTTATAAGCGATCTCTCCTTAGTGTATTATATAGGGAAGATGATATTTTGACAATATGCGAAATATTAAGAGACTGACACCATTCGGGTGTTTAGTTAAGACTCAATGAAAACTGTACTGCCTTTAGAGTAAACAATTTTTTAAAACTATTTTTAATGCGAGAGCGTAGGCTTCCGCGGCCGGAGTCAATATTAAGTTGGCTGTCCGGGTGACGCCGCGTCCATGGCAAAGGTGCCGACGTTTCGGGTCGCCATTCTGCGACCTTCCTCAGGGCGTAATGCAGGCATTTTAATGCAGCTCCTAGTGGGCGAACAGATAAGCTGTTAAAAATCATTAGTAAAAAATAAAGCATTACAATAAAGCTAGAATATAAAGCATTAGAACATAACTACCAACGATTAACCTGAGGATTCAAATTCTCATATTCTGTCGTAAACAATTCACTGATATGCTTTTCATGGAGTGTGCTTGATTACTATTTCAGTGAATGGTTTCCTAATTTAGCTACGGTATTTACATGCAGTGTCTCGATTCTGCGAAAGCACCGGTTCAGCCCAAACAGCTCGGAATTGGTCAGGTGAGCCGCTTCACCAGAATCTCGCAGTCGGACCGATGTAGTTGCCTGGGAAGCCGCACTAAAGCAGATGAACTCTGCAGAATTTCGAGAGATATAAATGGAAATTTTCCACAGAGTTTGCTTTCGCGATCGCTCACGTTTTTTCGCAGTTTCTTCCGACTCCCTCACCGCAGATGATTAAATGCAGACTGCAAACTTCCCCTTTCCGCTCAGCTTTATAGATCGGCGTCCGAGCAAAAGGAGGCACAATGAACGACAGAATTCAGGAGATCCAGTTTGTCATGTGAGCTCTTTGCCTTTCGACAAGGGAATCTCTAGCTCACAAAGTGATCCTTTACCCTTCTACACACAAGGAGCTTGAAAAAAACAGGAAATCTCTTTAGTGTTTTAAGTTCTACCACACACAGATGTGAAAGACCTCATTTGTTCATTATACTAACAAATTCCAACAGACAAATGGACAATGTTATGCATCAACCGGCTATGCGACATAATATAAGTTTTGAGATAACCGTGTTCAAAGGTTTTATTATATTTTGAGCTCTAAACACTGTCATTTGATTATTTCATTCATTGAAGCGCCAAACTTCACACACATGAGTGGAATATCTGGCGCTTGCCTGCATAATATGAAATTATTAACAGCAGAATCGAAGATCTATGTTTATAGCCGGTTGTTGCAAAACATAAAATCCCTGATGTGACTGATGGCGTTATATTTTTCATTAATATAAGGCTATTTTTAAAGATTTGGCGCCAACATTTTGCGTACACTTAGAACACGGTCCAATACAAGTGATGGCGCCCATTTCTCATTTTTTTCAGAAATGGCGCTTAGCAGGTTGATGCATAACTCCGTCCAAATTAACTGTATCATTTTCTTTCACTTTCTCGCCCTTAAGAAGATACTTCATAAGAAGAAAAAGCTATGTAGTCGTGCGCCGGGACACGGTAGATGTTGGTAAGAAACACTTATTGCCGGGCCCTGGTAACATAAAAGTGGAAAAATCCTGTTCCTAAATATAGAAAATAATTTCTCCAACACGTTTTGCAGCCATAATTCATGTTTTGTGGGTCCTTATTATCGAAAAATCGATTGACGGCAAAACGTCCGTCCGTGGTCAACGATAGCGTTCAGCAGATTTTTTTAAAAATTGATATTTCCCAATTGCACCACATTTTTTGATCAAACTTGTCTTCGGATAGCTTAAAAGACGCCTAAGATAATGGTGCAGTTCTCTTGTTCATTGAAACCACAAATATTTTTATATTGAAAGAAAGCATTTTTTTGTTCTCTTCCTATGTACATTTCCTTAATGAAATTTGCTCTTTAAAAACGAATCTTTAAATAGATTTATGTTCAATGTTTTGAAAATATGCGTATTTTTTGCCTAATTTGACGCCAATACTGGCAATTAAAAAAATCAGTAGTGCCGTAGTAATCTCGGGCCGAAGATTCGCACGTTCGAGTCCCGCCTATGGCACGATTGTTTTCGTCCTTTCACCTCATCATCACCACCATTTCATCTAGTTCAGTTACCCATAACCTTAAAACCAATAGTGGTCGCTAATGACCTGGACGTTAATGCAATCTTTAAAAAAAATCGGAGCCATTTTCTTTTAACTTAAAAAATCTCAAAATGGGTTTCATGTAAAGTACCCTCAAATACAAAAATATCGGTTTCAAATTCAAGAGGCCTTGAGACGAGTAAAAACGATCGGGGAATATCAATTTTGAAGAAAATCGACCGAACTGTTTAGGCACTAGCGTTGACCACAGACGGACAGACGGGCAGGCGGTCAGACGGACAGACGGTCAGACGGACGTTTTGCCGTCAATCGATTTTGTAGTATGAAGAAACAATAAATCATGGATTTTGTCTACACCACAAGATATAGGATTTTTATTCTAAATTTAGCAACAGGTTTTATCCACTTTTTTGTCACCAGACCCCTGCTATAAGAGTTTTTCTGGCGAAAATTCCCCGTTTTCCGCCGCACGATTACATAACTTTCTCTTCTTACGAAGTATTCGTAAGGCGAGAAAGTAAAAATGTTCTGTTGGACCCCACAATTTTCAAATGGTCGTTTGAAAAACCAGTCGAGAGAAATGGGTTTATTTAATCTGGATCAGATTATTAATACAGTTATTTTTGTTTCATGAAACATTGTTTTCTGAGATACAGTTACTGTCTGTTGAACTCTCTGAAAAGACAGGATTGTGAATGTTCGCATTTATGAAAATCTTTCATGCTAATGCTTATTAAAACAACTTTATATTTATGCGATGGAATTAGGGGAAATGTGATAATATAATAAAATAAACCTTATTTTCAACTGATTGATTCATTTAGGTGAACCCATATTATACATTATCTTGTATTGTGACCGTAAGATAACTCATTACATTGTAAAAAGCAACAATTCTGAAGATTCACAGTAAATCTATGTATTTAAAGATGCAGGATTTTCATTTCGAATATCTTTTGAGCATTCTCTTTTTATTGTTAATTTTCTTCTATAACAAATGTCGATCAACATTGGGGATCACGTGACATAAGAGGTGAAGAGGGCGCTGTCGAAGACAAACATCCGCCTATAAGGCCAAGACCCGCGCGACGCAACCGCTCCTCAGAGCGCTCGCCCCCACCCCGCCCCACCCGCCCCGCCCCACCCGCCCCGCTCCGCCCCGCCCCGCCTCTTCGCCCTCCGGCGCGCTCGCACTGCGCCAAATTGCGCGTCACCCGGCGGGCGACACGCCGCCCCGCGTCGCCCCGCGTCGCCCCGCGTCGCCCCGCGTCGCCCCGCGTCGCCCCGCGCCGCCCGCGCCGCCCGCGCCGCCCACGCGCGCCGGCAGCCGCGCCGCCAGCCGCCCTGCGTCGGCACTTAACCCGCCCCCGCCCCGCCCCCGCCGCAACAGAGCGCGGATCTCCCATCTGCTCTCGCTGCCGCCTCGCTCCGCCTGCTCCCTTCCCGCCCCCGCCTTGCCTCTACGGTCCCTCCGCCCTGCTCCAAGTCCCCGCCGGGTCCCAACATACCCATTTGGTCCCTATCGGGCCTTCAGGTACTCCTGTGGCGTCATGGCCCGGGCCGTTACAAAAATACACAGACGTGAACGGTTGTCAAATTTTGAATGTTCATTCGCAATGTGCACCGACACCTGAAATCCCTATTTACAAATTTTACTACGAATATTATAATCGACCGTTACTAGAAGGACCTTTACCGGTCACCACGACCGCTTGCCTCACGTCACGACGCACGCGCGCCGGCTTCATCCCCTTGCCTCCAGCACCTCGACGTGCCACGAGTCACACCACTCACGACGACCCACGGACGAGTCCAAGAAACAGAAGAAGGAGTTTTCGTCCGGGGCCGTCTTATGTACTTCTGGCCTGGCTTCCGGAACTGCGTCATATTGCCGCTTCCGCCAGCCGCATTTCTCCGGCCCGCATGTCCACCGGGGTCCACAAGGCTGCCCCCATGGCAGCTCACGTCCGGATGTTTCCTCGTTTCCAAAATATAGCCCTTTGTTTTGCGAAGCGTCCCTTTAGCACGCGCCGGCAACTATTTACCACGTGCATTTCAAGTCTCTGAAATGCACGTAACGAATTTTGTACAAGGCGACTGTTTTGACGCCACACTCCCCATCCAGTACCTACCAAGTCTCATGCAAGTTCCGCTCCAAGTTCCCTCCAAGTTCTCTCCAGATTCTCATCTAGCTTCACTATGCTTTTATTATGCATCCACCATGCTTTTACTATGCTTCCATTAAGCGTTCTCTAAACTTTTATTATGCTTCCAGTATGCTTTCACCATGCTTTCACTATGCTTCCACTATGCTTTTATTATGCTTTCACCATGCTTTCACTATGCTTTTACTATGATTTTATTATGCTTCCACCATGCTTTTACTATGCTTCTATTAAGCGTTCTCAATGCTTTTATTATGCTTCCAGTATGCTTTCACCATGCTTTCATAATGCTTCTACTATGCTTTTATTATGCTTCCACCATATCACGCTACTTCCGCAAGCTTCCACCAAATCACACTACTTTGCTTCTATTAAGCGTTCTCAATGCTTTTATTATGCTTCCAGTATGCGTTCACCATCCTTTCATTATGCTTCCACTATGCTTCCACTGTGCTTTTATTATGCTTCCACCATGCTTTTACAATGCTTCCGTTACGCGATCTGTATGCTCCCACCGTGATCACACCTCGCCTCCACAGCGCTGCCTCCCCGGGCTCCTTCCCACCTTCATTCTCGCATCTGACTCGCAACCTCCGTGCCAGTTTTACAGTCTGATGGCTCGGCGCAGGCGCCTCCGTCTTCATATCCGTTGCCTTCCCTGCGCTGCCTGTGCGCCCACAGGCCTGCGTCTCCTGTTCATGCTTCATGCTTCGCATCGTATCGCCCTCCCATGCTACTCTGCTATGTACTTGCGATTTTTCTAACTTTGCCCCTGAAGACACGTCTTCAGGATGGAATGTGTCAGCATATTTTGCGACGTTTTCAGTCGTGCCGCCAGATATCGCATGATCGCGACCGTATCAAGCAGTGCTTGTGGCGTCTTGCGGCACGACGGAGAAAGACTCGAAATGCCGTCTGATATTCCATCGTGACCATAGAGGCTTCACAGAAAAATCGCACTATAACACAGTAGCCTCTTGCAGACAAATTGATTTTGAATTCTCCCTCCTCGCTTTCCTTCTTACTGTCTCTCCCAGTAATTTCATTTCAGTCATAGATACTCTCTATATTTGTCTGTTGAGAAGCACCTGCGTGAAATATTATTTAAATGTATTAAGGTGTTCGCAACGTTTGTATTCAAGCAAATGCTCAACGCTGAACTAGTGAACTAACGACATTTGATGATGGTGTAGCAATGAAGTGCAAGTATTCAATTCCACCGGGAAACGAGTGTGGCTCCTTCTGCTCTCCGGAGAGATGCTTTAACCAACTAATTTATGAAATGGAAGATTGTTGTCGTGACAATTCAGCGATTTTGTAGCGATCGGAAATAGAAATATATGATTGAGGATGACTGAAATGGAATGACATAGCGATTAAGCTTTTCATCCACGTTCACAGATGCCACTGGTGTATGCAAACCCAAGCTACTTTCTGATCGCTCTACAGCTCAATACATTAACAGATGCTGCCACAGCGTCTCTCTCAGGGAGGTTCTTGGGTCCAGTACCTACTAGGGTAATTTCGACACCAGCTATACCGAATTCAACCAATGTCAGCAGGAGGATTTTAGCAGCCAGCTACGCCGATCGTAATTATTCCTTTCTTCGCCGATCAGGTATTAGGCGAATGTCTGAGCAGTGTTCGAACAATCGTGGCCTCGTCCCAGCGATGCAATGCACTTCTCACTCATGGAACTAATGACCAAGTAGAGATGCTTCCGCAAACATGAAACACTCACTCAATCAGACGTTCTGCGAGTTTGTAGCTTAAACACTAAAGCCTTTGGAGGCGCTTTCGGCGTGCTCTGCTTCCCGCCAGGCACTTCCGGTTTCCAAAGGCATTTCCAGCTGACTGCGCATTTCACGGCTTCTCCCTGTCCGCTCAAGTTCTGCTCTTTTTCCTCCTTGATTTGTTCCTTCCCCGGATTTCATCTCGCGATTTAATTGCGTTTAACTTCGGTCGTTAAATTCCCGGTTTTTAAGCACTGGCTGTTACGACTACCATACGTTTTTGCCAGGTGAATGAAGTATTGCTATAAAAATATCAAATTGCTGCCAAACCAAAGAATGCAACGTTTACCCAATAACGTAATACGTAATACATTTAATGCCCACTTATCGAGATTTGTGAGAGAGAATTTAATATCTTTATGTAAATGAAAGATTTATGGCCGTCGAACCTCGAATGTTTTTATTGTGTTATTTGTGTTTGTGAGAGCTGACAGTCTTTTTATTTCTCATGAATTTTACATTGTTTTTCTCCACGACGCAACACCTGATTCTTTATTAATTTCTTCGCATTATTGTAGATTTTTATTTATTCTAGCTTGGCCATTGGCCCTCTGCAGCCGCATAAGATAAATACATTAGTAGTAGAGAGTCTGCTTTTTTCCGACGGCTTTGGTGTCATCGTCAGTCTCCCTGTGTGGCAAAAGTCGGGAGACTTTGTTTCTCTCAGCCAACACTCAGCAAGATTTGATGATGTGCTCGCACCCTTCGGCAACTACGAACAGCACCGCCGCCTCCACACCCCTCCATCGCCACTATCCCTTGACCATCACTGCCAAAACTGGCACCTAACCCACCGCAGGATTTGCCATTTGGAATCTTCCCACTGAGGTCACTGAAAGCAAATTAAAGAAATGCTGCGTTAGTATTGTATCGCCAGCGCTCCGATGTAAAAATCCAGAAAATCAAATCGCGCGGGGAATGGACGATGCACGAGAATGAATCAAGGACAGTCGAACCTAGCGAGCGGGGAGTCAGTCAGTTCTGAGCTGCGATAGAGGACGGAAGGTGAAATGGTGGAGGACTCGGTGCACGGTAATCCAACAAAATCGAGTAATGGAAGATGATGATAACGAAGTAGACCGAAAGAAGAAGAAGAAAAAGTGTCAAACGCGCTCATGAAATAAAATTAGCGGGTGTTAATCAGGATCGAGTGGAGACATTGTGTGATACGTGGACGTGCGCTCTTTATAGTAAAAGTGATACGGCAAGAGGTGAATGGTGACGACAGGACTTGGTTAATGCGATTGCCAGAGAAATCTAGGCAAGATGGCGATAATTCCGAACAAAGGTCGCATGAATCGCCGAGATTCTGTGCAGTAATCGTGAGATTATGCTGGTCGATATAGTCACCTAGGGTCAGGACATATTCATGGAAACAAGTACACCAATTGCCTGCGGAGTCGACGCCTGATAACGTGAACCGCTGTGCCCGTGAACCGCTGCATTCAACGTGTGTAATATTTCAAACGGCATGGGAAGGCGACCCCGGTGGTGACGACGCGGCGGCCAACAACCGCGGGAGAGCTTCAAGGTCAACGGACGCCGAGGCGGGTCGACCGAGCAGGGCGGCCACGGCAGGGAGCCAGCGGTGGAGAGAATATACAAGAAGGTGACGCGTAAGCAGTTCATTTATTTTGTGTAATCAGGTGGAGCGGGAGGTGTATCAGCACAAATAGATCGTACTAGTAGTGACGTGGGTGGAAGGTTATACAGACATACCGTAGGAATACTTTGCGACCAGTAAAATAAATCATTAAGTGGGGTTAATTAGACCACACCATTGCGTTGACTAGGAATGATGTAAGCGAATAAAAGGGAGGAAATAAAAATTAGCATTGATGATGTGCTTTCCCTAGGTGATGATAACAGTGTTCATGTTACCGGTGTTATGTTTTGAGTGATAAGCATTCCCATTTGCTTTTAACATCTGATTTGTTTCATTCTTTGTAATAAATAATTTTTTGCAAACAATTCAGATGTTTAAAGGTTTGTTCTACCATTCTGAACCCATTCACGAAAAAGACACCTGTCCCCTTAATTAAATCTTTAACTTTTGTTCTGTCAACCGACCCTTTGGTTCGTCACAGTATAAACCGGGAATTTGCCTTAACACGAAGGAATTTTGTGTTCCTGTAGGGAAACTAATATGGATATATCATCGGGTCATACGAACTTTTATTAAAACAACAAGCACTATTTCGATCTCTTGGAATTTGTGGTAACCAATATTTACTGCATTCCTTTTTGGGAAGTTTTGTGAATGTGGAAACGAATTCAGCTAGAAAATGGATACTGGAAGATGAGAGAAGCGTTGATGTTACTCAACAGGTTCCCGAAAGATATTCCTTAAAACCATTACGTCTTCGTTATAACAGAATGATATGGGCATCGTAATGGAGTGTTTAAATAATTCTCGAAAAAAAATCAGCTTCAGAGTTGTGAAGATGTTGTTGCATTCTACCCCGGAATATGTGCCCTGTGTGTTGAACAATTTATCGTACCGTATCTCATTATTAGTTCCATCCGGAGTTCCCGGGACGACGCGGGAACGTAAACTACAGCGTGTGGTGTAACAGCGCGCAGCGGCGGGGGGTGAGGGGACGGTTACGACGCGCCCCGGCAAGAGCCACTTAACGAGGAGGATTACGGTGCGCAGAAAGGCGAACTGGGAGAGCGAGGTGTGAACAGCCGGATCAACGGGCTGCGGGGAGGGGCGGGGCGAGTGGGCGGGGAGGGGAGGGGCAGGGCGGGCCATGGTGGGCCAGGGCGGGGTGGGGCAGGACAGGGCGAGGAGGGGTCGGGCAGGGTGGGGTCGGGCAGGGCGGGTTGGGGTAGGGGAGGGCGGGGAGGGGCGGGGCGGTGTGAGTCGGGGAAGTCCGGGGCGGTGTGGGGCAGGGCGGGGTTGGGCGGGGCGGTGTGGGGCAGGGCGGGGTTGGGCGGGACGGTGTGGGGCAGGGCGGGGTTGGGCGGGGCGGTGTGGGGCAGGGCGGGGCAGGGCGGGGTTGGGCGGGGCGGTGTGGGGCAGGGCGGGGTTGGGCGGGGTTGGGCGGGACGGTGTGGGGCAGGGCGGGGTTGGGCGGGGCGGTGTGGGGCAGGGCGGGGTTGGGCGGGGCGGTGTGAGGCGGAGCAGCCCGGGGCGGTGTGGGGCAGAGCGGGGCGGGACCGGGCCGTTTGATGCAAGGAGGGGCAGGGCGAGGTGGGGCAGGGCGGGGTGGGTAGGGCGGGTGGGGTAGGGCGGGGCGGGGCAGGACGGGGTGGGTAGGACGGGGCGGGGCAGGACGGAGTGGGGGAGTGCGAGGCAGGGCGGGGCGGGGAAGGGCGGGACGGGGTGGGGCAGGGCGGGGCCGTTTGGGGCAGGGCAGGGCGGGGCGGGGCAGGGCGGGGTGGGGTAGGGCGGGGCGGGGCAGGACGGGGTGGAGCAGTGCGGGGCAGTGCGGGGCGGGACGGGGTGGGGCAGGGCGGGGCCGTTTGGTGCAGGGCGGGGCATGGCGATGTGGGGCGGGGTGGGGCAGGGCGGGGCGGGGTGGTTTCAGGGCGGGGTGGGCGCGAGACAGTGAGGTGGAAGCGACCGGAAGTGGTTCGGTGGGGTTTGGCATGCTGGGGGAGGGAGGGAGGGGATGTTTCGGGCATCAAAGAGGCGGAACCCCTACGACGAAGTAGCAATGGTTGTGATGGTGATGAAAGATGCTTTCAAGGGAAGAGAATGTGGAGATGATCAGCGATTGAGAAAAAAAACTGGGATGATAGGAACAGAGGGCGGTGACTTGGAGCTCCAAAGCACGGGTATTGGGACAAACAGAGTGTCAGAGTTGTGGAGTTTACTAGTTTGCGAAAATCTTGTCGGAAATATTCATTAAGAGGAATGTGAAGATTCTCGTAATATTTGATCATTTAATTTCCTACATAATAAATTGTAATTCTTGGGTTTTTAGTTAAGTGTGTATTACGTTAGTTAAAGGCTGTCTGTTTTGAGAGTTCATTAAAATAATTAAATTGCAGTTACAATAAATTTAAAAAACAGTCAACATTTTATTTTAAAATAGATACAATATGTAAATCACCGTTAGCACATAATATACAACATTTCTAATCCTGTTGCGTCTTTTTCTTTAGGCATATTCAAATGTAAAACTTCAAAAGAAGAGATATGTTCAAATTAACATACATACAATTTTTTGTTTAAATTAAAAGAAATATTAAACAAAATGGTTGTTCGGGGCTACTATACACTTAATGTTCATGAGTGGACTGTATGAATGGACTGTATTGTTGAAGTACAGTAGTCCCGAAACCCTTTCATAGCTCTTGGGATTGGCGCAGGAGTGCAGGATGCATATACGAGCAAGTTTCCAGCACAAACAATATTTAATAACTAAATGCACAGTATTTACACAGTAAATGCACAAGAAGCACAGAATTAAGATGAAAATTTCTCTTGGTGCATTAATACACCTGTCCAAGCGTAGTTATTGTAGTGACACTTTGGACCGCCGACCAGAAGCAGCCGCGAGTTACATAGTTCAACCAAAATTGCGGGCGCAAATCCACGCAAGAGCGACAGACACAATTAAAGCGTGCACTGCCACGATTAAACAATTTATGTGCGAGCCGTATGCAGCTCATTTGCACGATTATACGTTCTTTACACGCTACTGCGCGGAGCCCTGAACACACGTGTCTATCTTGCACGGTGTCTTTCTGCGGACTAACGAAGTCGGTTAATCCGAATTCGGTTGGGACAGAGACGTTAGGAAAGGGCTCACACACGCGGCAGAGGTGGGGATGGCGATGGCCAATTACCATTTGCCATTTGATCTGGATTTGCAATGATCTGGCAGTTTTTGTCCGTTGCTCCTCCAACGGACCGCGCTGTGCGGGCGAGTTGGGCAGGCGATCACGTACGAGCGGCCACGCCCGTCCGTTGAAAAATACGCGGAACAACGGATGTGAAGGCGATATGTGATCTCAGCGGTCAACGGCTGCGCTCTGCCGATTACGCAATTCAACTGTTCTGCCTTGCTTGTGAAGTATTTATTTCTGCTTTGCTGTGGGCCCGAACATACACCCCCTGAAAACCTTAAGGGTTTTCACCAAAAATGGGAGGGCACACAGCATAAGGCTGTATAATTAGACATATAAAAAATATGGTACATATGTGGATGGGATGAGTGGTATGGAGTAAGCCTTGTTGTGCAAGATTTTTTTTTATAATAAAAATACTAATGCTAAATTACTTAAATAACTAATGAATAGAAAAATGGGAAAATAATAAATGTGAGAATGTCGTCGGGTAATAGTCACGCACAGCAGACTGACTGGCCAAGCCTGAACATAGGTAAGAGGACAAATGCCGAGGATGACGAGCCAAGACTGAAACGCGATCAGAGAGGGATAGAACAGTTCAAACTAGGGTGACAACCATGCACTGAACACAGGTAAGAAGACAAGTGCCGAGGATGAGGAGTCAGAGCCTAGAATGAAGAGTGGACAGTGGGAGTAATAACAGTAACACAACCGAAGCGGACAAGACAACATCTGCGCTGATTCAAGACATTAATCCTAATTAATAATGACCAGAGTGCAATACCTTAGTCCTGACGTAAACATAAGTAATTGTAAATTCTCTCAGGAGAAAATAAATTTGCGTGCATTTAGTGCACAAAATTAGGGCTGTTACGCCGCTCGTTACGTGTATCCACGGCGCCTCCCAAAATTGCTTGCCTTTGCAAGTCTTCCAAGTTTGGTTGCCTTAGCTACCTGCCATTACATATGGACTAGGGGGGTCAGCAAATAAGTTAAATTGCTTGCCTTAGCTACCTGCCTCTTCATGGGACTAGGGGGGTCAGCAAGACTTCGAAGTTGCTCGCTGTGAGCTATTGTTATACCTAGAGCTACAAGCTAGAGATGAATTGCACAGGAAATAACGAGCCCGATTCAAGGAGTGAGAGTGACAGGTAAAGCACAACGAAGGGTGACAAGCCGGCGACTGAGACTGCGGGCGACCAGTTCCTACGATGTGTGAGCGAAGAGCAGTGACGACAATTATTAAACTAACAAACCTTATAGACTAAGACATGGGACAAAAACACAATCAATAATAGACAAACCTTACAATTGACAAAATACAAACAATAATACATCAAGACACTAACAATGAAAAGAACTACAACTAACAATACATGACAAATAACAAAATACAATAAAATGACAGACCTTACAACTAACAAGCTAAATGATACACCTAACCTACGCTAAATATGACTGACTTGAATGATTATGTACATCTTATGCATTCACATTGCCAACAGGCAAGGGGCATAAGCTGACGTAGTTGTGGCGCATGAACTTGCCACCTTGAGTTGACCCTGACTGACCTCACTCCACCATCCTGGCTTATGACGGAAGTAGGTAACACTGAATTTTAAAATACTCTTTTCTGCCCTATGAGCAGAGGGAATACAATATTTTTCCCTTAAGTGGGAAATTGAAGTTTGCCCAGTTGTGTGGGTCAGGCTCTTGTGAGCGTGCATTGCAATTATAATCACAAATAAATTTAATTTTGGCAAATTTAGCTGGTGGGTTGCATTGAATGGCAACTCCGTCTCTGCTGGTCTCCCGCCCACTCTAAAACATCCATCAGAATGAACAGAGGGGTGAGAAGGGGAGAGCTTGCTTGCCCTAGGGCAATCATTGCCTCTGGACAGCGACCTGAATTCAGAAGACAAGGCGCGTTGCTGTGTGATGCTAGTGCATCTCGATTCAGCCCTATCCAATTCTGATTCACAAACTTTTAAATGTTCTGTGGGGGATGATACATGATCGCACCCCCTAATCTTAAAAGGAGTGACTAGTTCAATGGGCGATACACGGTCGCACCCCCTAATTTTAGAAGGGGAGACAAATTCAGTAAAATCGCACCCCCTGGTATTTGAAGGGGTAACTAAATCAGAAAATGAGCTTAAATTTGATGTGTTAACTGAAACACAAGAAACATTAGGTGAATTTGATTTCTCAGACATTGGTGAGCATAGCAATAATTGCTTAAATGAATTTAAATTAGATTGTGATGTGTCATTGTTTACAGAATGTAAACTTGGACAAATAGATGAATCAGTATAATTTACCAACAGAGGAGCTGGTTGCACGCAACTTAAATTGGCAGAATCATTACTATTTAAAAGATTGTCACATGAATCAGCTGATAGGCTATTTTCATGACAAGTTGACAATATAGCAGGTTCTTCAATTAAATTGATTGAATTAATTGACTCTGAGCTGCATGGAGTTGAAGCAACACAATCAGTTATAAGAGGGCATTGTGAGGCAGTGACTTCTACCTTTTCAATTTTGGTCTCTGAAACTTGAGGTTTTTCCAAAATTCGTGCCTTTAAATCCCCTGACGTGGACGGTTCCAAATTAAGAGGCAGGGAAACAATGGACCTTCTGGTATGCTCCCTATCATAAGTAGAAGCAAAATGAGCTTCGGCTAATTCTTCATCAGAGAATTTTGGACAAATGGGGGTAGCCTCTTGTACCTCCCAAGATTTCTTAATAGATAGTGACAGATCACTGTCAGATGTCAAAAATGTACAATTGGTATTAACAAATGCAGGACGCAAAGGAGTGTGGCCTGCAATGACCCAACCTAAGCGGGTTTCCTGTAATGTGGGAAATTTCCCATCGACTCTTTTCCTATTATTGGGGAGTAGAGTATCAAAAAATGTGTCTGCACCGAGCAGTACATGAATAGGTTTGGACTCATTAAAGAGCGGATCTGCCAAAAATACATCAGTTGGCAGACTCCACGAACTGGGGTCAAAACTTTCTTTAAGAGATGTTGGAAGATCTGGTACAACAAAGAAATCAATTACCTTAGACCAAGGGCTATTATTTTGACAAGACTGTATTTTAAGCTGAACGACATAATTAGCTGGCATTGAATCACGGCCTATAGTCATAATATTAATGTTAAATTTCCTTGTAGGTAATTTAAGTGTTTTGACAGTTTCCCAGGTAATTAAATTTATTGCACTACCACTGTCAAGGAGAGCATTCAAATGATAGGGCTCACCTTTGGGGGTGAAGCCCAGTACCCTTGCAGTGGGCAATAGTACCCTATGGCCTGCACTAATGGTGCTGGCAGCTGAGAGAGCAGCTGGTTGGGGGGCTTTTATTTGAGATTTATCAAGATGCACAAGTTTATGATGAGCCTTATCACAAATAGAACAAGTTCTTTTGCAATTGACATGCCTTTCGGACTTGAAAGTAAAGCACCTGACACACCTATTGTTGGCTTCCACGAATGCCAGCCTGTCCTTCCTTGACATATTCAAAAACTCAGGACAATCGGCTAAATAATGTTCTGATTTACATTTTGGACATTTATAGCCAGGGTAAGGTTTGTTTGATTTACCATTATTATTATTATTATTCTTTACAAATTGAGATGAGGAAGTTGGCATGACACTGAGGCCTCTTTGTTGGTGTTGTAAAAATTTCATTAATGACTGAAAGTCAGGATAATTATCGGTGTCCAAGGATAACTCCCACTCCCTGAGAATATTATGTGGGAGTCCTTTGGTCACAAGAGCAATTAATAATAAGTCAGCAAGATCAGAGTCTTCTTTAAGGGCTAATAGTGCATTAATATGCAAGTTGAAAAAATCAATTAAATTTTGTAGGGACTTGGCACAGTCATGATTTAATTTAGGAGGGTTTAATATAGAAGTCAAATGTTGAGCAACAATTAATCTAGGACAATCAAATCTATTTTTTAATAACTGCCAGGCGACAGGGAAATTAGAATCTGATAACTGGAGATTATGTCAAATTGCCCTTGCATCGCCCTCTAAAGCACCATTCAAATAGTAAAATCTTGAAGAGTCTGTTAGACTTGGATTATTAATGACAATGCTTTGGAAAATATCCCTAAATTTAGGCCATTCTAAAATATTACCAGAGAATGTTGGTAACTTCATTTCTGGTAATTTGAATGGGATTGAACTCACACTCAAGGCTTCTGATGCACATGAGGAAACAGGTGAGGCTGGGCGTGATTCAGGAATTAAATGTTTATGTTCAAATAGGACATCTTTTGCCCTTGCATTGGCATCATCATAATTATCAATTGTTGCCTCAAAAGTAGTAAACAAATCAGATTCAGAATCTAATTCACGGGCAAGTTGTTTTGCTTCATTATAGATTTCGTCCAACCTGTCTGATTTGGCTAATAATTTTCTATACATTTTAGTATCTGGATCATCAAAATTGTCGACAAGTGACTCGACATCCTTGATGGCATTATTTAATCTGGCAAGTTGGGTTTTCACTGCCCTGTCTGAGGATTGATGAGCCATGGTTAATAATTAATAGGGTCACCACGCAAAGCAGAAACAATACACAAATGAGCACAAATGTACACAATAAAAATTGGAATGACACTTCCGTAGAAAATAAACACTGCACTGAATTCACTGAGCATGCACACTTTGCAAGGCAGAATCAGCTGATTGCTTCCTACTTACATTAACATGATGAACAACTGACTGCTGCTGGTCAACACTTATTTGTAATGACACTTGGTCACACATTAAAATAAACACTTAATTGAATTGCCATCAAATGACAGTGGCAAATTAAATTTATTAGCACACACTGCATCTGAAATTTGCTGCTTGCATTGGAATAATTAAATTAAATTCCTTAATGACTAACCTTATGTTGCTAAAAAATGAAAAAAATATTACTAACACAATTACAATACAAGTTGCAAGCAGTAAACACAGACTTCATGTGTGCTAACAGATTGACACACACTTCACACAATGAAATACCTGAAAAGAAAAACAAAAAACAGACAAAACATTTCATAGATTTTGTAGAACACAAAAACAAGTCAATATGCTGTTCTTGGAATATGAAAAAGAAAAGAATTGCTGTCACTGAGCAATTAAATAGTTGCATCGATTTAAAACTTGATTACAGTGGTGAACAAATTTATATTCTGCCCACAAGATTTTATAGAAAATTATTTAGCTGTGCAGGCTACACCTTACGCACAAAACCTTTATATTGAACAGCAATAGAAAAATTTTACTGAACACATTAAAATTTTACTTTGAAAAACACATTGATTGGGGCATTCTTTTCACTGATAGGAACTTTTCACCACACAAAGAACACTGCTCTTGAGGCACACATTAATCGGTGCACAATTTTTTACAACTGAAGACTTGTTTCTTGAAGCACGTGTTAAAGTTGGCGGCATTGAAGAACAGTGGATCGACATCCGCAGAGCACGGTCAACACTTGCAGCTTTGGAGAACGCTAGTTCATATACCATTAGGTCACAGTTTCAAAATCCGGCTCGAAGGCGCCATGTTCGGGGCTACTATACACTTAATGTTCATGAGTGGACTGTATGAATGGACTGTATTGTTGAAGTACAGTAGTCCCGAAACCCTTTCATAGCTCTTGGGATTGGCGCAGGAGTGCAGGATGCATATACGAGCAAGTTTCCAGCACAAACAATATTTAATAACTAAATGCACAGTATTTACACAGTAAATGCACAAGAAGCACAGAATTAAGATGAAAATTTCTCTTGGTGCATTAATACACCTGTCCAAGCGTAGTTATTGTAGTGACACTTTGGACCGCCGACCAGAAGCAGCCGCGAGTTACATAGTTCAACCAAAATTGCGGGCGCAAATCCACGCAAGAGCGACAGACACAATTAAAGCGTGCACTGCCACGATTAAACAATTTATGTGCGAGCCGTATGCAGCTCATTTGCACGATTATACGTTCTTTACACGCTACTGCGCGGAGCCCTGAACACACGCGTCTATCTTGCACGGTGTCTTTCTGTGGACTAACGAAGTCGGTTAAGCCGAATTCGGTTGGGACAGAGACGTTAGGAAAGGGCTCACACACGCGGCAGAGGTGGGGATGGCGATGGCCAATTACCATTTGCCATTTGATCTGGATTTGCAATGATCTGGCAGTTTTTGTCCGTTGCTCCTCCAACGGACCGCGCTGTGGGGGCGAGTTGGGCAGGCGATCACGTACGAGCGGCCACGCCCGTCCGTTGAAAAATACGCGGAACAACGGATGTGAAGGCGATATGTGATCTCAGCGGTCAACGGCTGCGCTCTGCCGATTACGCAATTCAACTGTTCTGCCTTGCTTGTGAAGTATTTATTTCTGCTTTGCTGTGGGCCCGAACAATGGTAATGCATCATTTAAAGGAATTTCTTACGTTTT
This sequence comes from Acheta domesticus, assembly GCA_031308135.1. Classification (NCBI taxonomy): domain Eukaryota; kingdom Metazoa; phylum Arthropoda; class Insecta; order Orthoptera; family Gryllidae; genus Acheta; species Acheta domesticus. The sequence continues at coordinate 17,459 of JAHLJT010004544.1, forward strand.
TTATACGAGCAACAAGCTTGTCGGCAGACAAAACATATATATTAAAGGGTAACGAGCCAACAAAGGAATGAATTCCCTAAAACTTATACAAACATACATTGTCAAATATAGACAACTATAGAATGATAATGTGTCACAATTTTAAGAGCAATGTTAAAAATCTTAGGTTAGTGCACAGTATAAGAAGAGCATGCATACGTAT